>ML830187.1:0-13239 GCA_009831015.1 Picea engelmannii | reverse complement strand
ACTCTCCCCCCCTCATTCTCTTTACCTCTTTATACCTCCCTCCCTCTCTCTCTCCATATAACTTTGCACCTATCACTCTCTCTCCATATAACTTTGCACCTCTCACTCTCTCCCCCTCTCTTTATTTCTCTCCCTTCCTCCCTCCCTCCCTCCCTCTCTCTCCTACATTTACCCTTGTCTCACCCTCACTCTCTCTTTCTCTCTCCCTCTCTCTCTCACTGACTCTCTCTCGCACTAACTCACTCTCTCCACGTAGGGGTTTTACCAAGTGAAAACATCGATGTGTTGATATTTGATCTGGTTATGTGAGTAGTTACTGAAGGTGTTCATCCTTTGTTGGAATACCAGTTTTTTCGAACATGGTATCAAAGTCGGTTTGAAGATCCGCTCCAATTGTAGATCGAGATTGTGCAACCGAGTTGCCTTATTTCCATTTTCTGTCATTTCCGTATATTTCTGGGTTGAGAGGACTGTTCCATTGCATCCGGAGAACTCATTTCAATTAGGAACACTTTTTGTTTCACTCGAAAAGGTTTCCGTTTGCCCAATATACGACCATTACAGTCAGATCCGAAGGTATAAAGCTTGAATACGCATTTTTTAAATTTTTGCAGAGTAGTATTTTGGTTTTATTTCCGTTCTGTATTATTTATTTCTGGGTTTCTACTCTTTTATATCTGCGTATTCTCTTTTCCCTACACCCTGTGCAATCTCAGAAAATCAGAAACAGATAGGAAAAGGTGCATCTTCCGAGTAAGCTAACCGAGATCTAACCCTTGTTTTCATCGAGAAGCGAAATTTTTTTCTTATGTGAAAAGAGGTTTTTTTTAGCACACTCTCCAAGGCCATCTTCAACAACAACAACAACAATCCTCCTTCTGAACATTACAAATGTTTTTCTAGACCATTTGGTTAAAATTTACCTTATTAAGTAAGAGGTCTTAAGTTCAAGTCTCTCTTTTGTTACTTTTTTTGAAAAAGTTCATGCTAAAATTGTAAAGTGCATTTCACTTCAAGTATAAAAGTGAATCACTATAAGTAGCTTTAATATTTTATTTTAGATTTATTTATTTTGCATGAAGTAACTTCATTGTAAAAGTGATCCCCACTTCTCTTTATAAAAGTGGGTCACTTCATAAAGAAACTTACACCACCACGTGGTCCTGTGGTTACCGTTTATGCCTTTTTTAAAAAGGGCATAACTCTCACATCCAAAGTCCATTTTAAGTGTCGTTTTTTTTTTTAAACCGCATAACGTTTTGAGATATTTCCATTCAGATCATCAGTTTCAGTTTTTAAATCCACATTATCTTCATATTTAATATGGATTCTACAAGTAATCTCTTACTTACCAACACCAACTACTTCCAATGGAAATCCCATATGGAGGATTTATTAAGAAGTAAAGGCTTGTACCAGATTACCTTGGGAAAGGAAACATCACCCACTGATGTTGATAAGAAAGCCAAATGAGATAATAGGAATGATGAAGCATGTGGATTAATCATAATGTCCATCTCTCCTGATTTAAGGTTCCACCTTCAATCGATTGATAAACCCAAAGAAGCTTGGGAAAAGATTGATTCTGTGTTTGGTAAACACAATATTATTCGAGCACAACAGTTAGAAACTCAAGTACTGACTTTAAGTCCAAGTTATTTTTCTTACATTGAAGACTATCTATCTAAGTTTAAAACACTCAGAACTCTATGTGCAGAATGTAAGATAAAGATAGAAGAAGATTGTTTCATCTACCTTATTCTTTCTAAGCTAGGTAGTGCATATTTTGTGTTTGTATCTACCTTTTATGCCATGCAAGAAGCTCTAGGAGCAGCTTATCAAAAACCCAGTCTTGAGAACTTTTGTGATGCTTTGATTAGAGAGACAGATAAGCTAGTACAACTTGGAGTGATCAACACTGCAGGTACCTCCAAAAAAGCCTTAGTTTCTATCAAAAAGAAAAAACCAAGAATCCCAAGAAGCAACATCCTCTCCACAACAAGAAGAAATATAAGGGTCCCAAACCCACTCAGACAGCTTCCACTCCTAATGGAGACAAAGGAGCAAAATATAAAAATAAGAAGACTGACATACATTGCAACTTTTGTGATAAAGATGGTCATGATGAGTCCAAATGTTTCAATAATATGGAATCTTTAGAAGCAGCGATGAAGAAGCACAACAACAATATTGATTCTACTTCTTCTTCTTCTTCTCATGGACCTGCACTTTCATCTTCCGGTTTCTCCTTCAATACAACTTCTACTTCTACTTCTGATGAGTGGCTTATTGTTTCTGGAGCATCTTATCATATGGCTAAGGATAGAGACATATTTTCTAATCTAAATGAATGTAACACCAAGAAAATATTTGTTGGTGATGATAGATCTCTTAGTGTTGAAGGATCCAGAATAGTTCAAGTAGAAAATGGTCATTTCAATGATGTATTATGCGTTCCAAGTATTTCTTGTAAACTTCTATCAGTATATCAAATAACTCATTCAGGTGAAGGTAAAACCGTAGAGTTTTCACCTCACCAAGTTGTAATCACGGATCTAAAAGATCCTAAGCATGTTCTTGCAACTGAAATTGTTGATGATATTACTAGGTTGTACAAGTTTAACAACTTTGAGTCATCATCTTTTTCATCAATGTTTTTTTCTCATAGAGATGACTTGAGAAAACTTTGGCATGAGTGGTTTGGTCATCTAAACTATTGCTCATTGAAAAAACTATGTATTCAATAGATGGTGATTGGTCTTCCTCTTATTTCATGCAGAGATGGTGTTTGTGCTGGTTGTGTTCTCGACAAACATCATCGAGACAATTTTGACAAACGTGCCTCTTGGCATGCCTCGGGTCCTTTGCATCTTGTTCACAGTGATTTGTGTGGTCCACTTTCTTCTCCTTATTTTCTGGGTGAAAGTATTTATTAACTTTCATTGATGACTTTTCTAGACGTACTTGGGCTTACTTCTTAAAACTTAAGAGTGAAGTTTTTGACAAGTTTTTGGCCTAAAAGGCCCTTGTATAAAAGCAATTTGGACATCAAATTCAAAGGTTAAGAACATATAATGGAGGCGAATATGCGAGCAATAATTTTACAAGTTACTGCACTACACAGGGAATCCAAATGCAACACATTGTTCCATATACACCACAAAAAAATGGTGTTGCTGAGAGAAAGAACCGCACATTAAAAGAAATGGCTAATTGTATGATCCAATGTAAGGAATTAAGTCTAACGTATTGGGCGGAAGCCATCAACTTTGCAAATTACATAGTAAATTGCACTCCCACAAAGGCTCTTAAAAATATAACACCAGAAGAAGCTTGGACTAAAATTAAACCAAATGTAAGTCACTTCTGTGTATTTGGCAGTATAGCATGGACTCACATTCATGATGAGAAAAGGAAAGCATTGCAACCTAAAAGTGAGAAGTGTATATTTTTTGGTTATTTTGAAGATGTCAAAGTTTACATACTTTTTAAACCACATTGTAATGAAATTATTATTAGAAGAGATGTTAAATTTGATGAAAATATCTTTTCCTACAAACCTAATTCGGCGTGTGTGCCTTCTTTGGCTCACGAGCCTGATTCAACGATTGTTCCTTCCTCAAACCGCGAGCCATCTTTGGTGTTTGTTCCTTATTTTGTTCTGGTTTCTTATTTAGATGATGACAGTGAGGATGAAAATCCACCTTCGCCTTCTCACCTTCCTCCAGGTGAGTCCTTTGAACCTGAACCAACACCAAATCCACCGCTTCCTAGATGGGTTCATTCAACATGAGAAGCAGTTGGTGATCTTGTCAATGATCCTTCAAATCAACGTCGGACACGTTCACAGTTCCAACGAGCCTCTTTTCTTTTGGATCAAGTTTCAAAAACTCATGATCCAAAGACATTTGCAGAAGCTTTAGGTCATCCATATTGGGATACAACAATGAATGAAGAGTAGCATTCTTTAATGGAAAACGATACTTGGGATCTTGTACCTCTTCCGAAAGGAAGAAAACTTGTCAGATGTAAATGGGTCTATAGAAATAAGTATGCATCATATGGAAGTGTTGAAGGACACAAGGCTCGATTAGTTGTCAAAGGATTTTCCCAAGTTGAAGGAATTGACTATAATGAAACCTTTTCCCCTGTAGCCAAAATGAATTCCATCTTACTTGTTCTTTCCCTTGCTGCCTCACATAAATTGGAGGTCCATCAGATGGATGTTAAATCTACCTTCTTGCATAGATATTTGCAAGAATAAATCTACATGGAACAACCTCCTGGCTATGTCCAGAATGACTCTAGACTTGTTCGTCACCTTAAAAAATATATTTATGGTCTCAAGCAAGCTCCCCGAGCTTGGTATGCCAAAATGGACATCTTTCTTATTGCCACTGGATTCTCTAGATGTCGTTTTGATCCTAATGTCTATACCAAAAAAGTAGGAAGCCATATCATAATCCTTGTCCTTTATGTTCATGAACTTATCCTTACTAGTAGTGACTCCAAACTTTTAAACCATGTGAAAACCATCCTGAAGAAGAAATTTGAAATGACCGGCTTAGGATTTTTGCACTATTTCCTTGGCCTCCAAGTTTTGCAAACCAATGAAGGAATTTTTCTTTCGCAATATAAGTATGCTTGTGACATTCTTCGTCGCTTTCACATGGACGATTGTAAACCAACCCCTTCTCCCTTCTATTCTGGAGTCAATCTTTCTGCCACTTGTACTTCTCTCGAAGTTGATGCCACCATGTACTGACAGTTAGTTGGTAGACTCTTATACTTACTCATACCTGTCCTGATCATTCCTTTGTTTTTGGTCTTGTTGCCCGGTATATGAAAACACCCCATGAAATCCATTGGAAAGCAGCTAAAAGGATACCTCGTTATGTCCATGGTACAGTTCATTTCGAGATACATTACAGTTTGGGGGGGACTCCTTTATTGGTTGGTTTCAGTAATTCAGATTGGGCTGACGACCTTGATGATCAGAAGTCTACTGCAGGTTATTTTTTTAGCCTTGGTTCAGGACCAGTCACTTGGGCCTGTAAGAAACAACATGCTATTGGACTTTCTTTATCAGAAGTAGAGTATCGAGCAACAATAAATGCAAGTCAGGAAGCCTTGTGGCTTTGACAGATCCTTTCATAGTTTGGATTCTAGTAGCAACATCCAACAAGCCTTTGGTGTGACAATCAGAGTGCCATCAAGCTCACCAAAGACCTAGTTCAACATAAGTGTAGAAAACACATTGAGCTACACATGCAATTCATCAGAAAGCTCATTCATGATCAAGTTATTGAAGTGCTCTTTTTCCCTACAGAATATCAAGTTGCAAACTTTTTCACAAAGTCTATTATAGAAGCGAAGTTTTCCAAACTTCGATCTATGTTAAGAATTTAGGAAGTTGTCATTAAGGGGCGATAGGCTCTAATGCCTCCTTCCTCCTCCTATTGTGTCACTATTGTAAATCCTTCAACCCTTTCCCAAGTTTTTCTTAAGGGGGGATGTTAGGATATTTAGACACTTAGGAGTTAGGTAAGATCTACTTGGTCTAATGTGTCGTTAGGTAAAAGTGTGTTTCTTTAGTATGCATTAGTATGTATTTGTAGTTAGTAAATCTAACGGTCACGATATGTTCCCAACATAGAGTGATCTAACGGTTCATACTCTCCTCGGTCTTAATGGCCATTGATCTATGTCTTAACACCCGATTGGTCCATGATCTCTATTTAAAGAGCATGCAGGGTAATTTTTCGATGATCGATTGTGAGAAACTATCGTGTAAAATATCTCTGTAATATTTTTCTTTTGCATTAATAAACTGCTCCAAGTGGCTGCATTGGCTGGGGCCGTGGATGTTTCCCCATAGGGGTTTTACCACATGAAAAAATCGATGTGTTGATCTTTGATATGGTTATGTGAGTAGTTACTGATGGTGTCCATCCTCTATTGGAATACCTGTGTTGTCGAACATTCCACACAAATACATGAAAACCATTTTTACTTCTATCCAATGCTCCTTCCCTAGTTTTGACATATACCTACTCAAAACTCCCACTGCATGTGTAATGTCCGGTCCAATACAAACCATTTCATACATCAAACTACCAACTACACTTGCAAATATAACATGAGACATGTCCTCCTCCTCTTTCTGTGTCTTGGGACACTGATCCACATATAGAATTACACCAACATGAATAAGGACCTTGACCATTTTACATTACTTCATATTAAACATATGCAATATTGTCTTGACATATTTTCTCTAATTTAACCAGAGTTTCCTCTTTTTCAATCTCTTTTAATTTCCATGGCCAAAATGAAATTTGAAGCACCAATATCCTTCATGTCAAATTTAGAGGGCAACTGAGTTTTCACATCCTGTATAATCTCCTTATTGTTTCCTATTAGAAACATGTCATCCACATACAAGACCACATAAATCAAATGATCACCAATTAATTCAAAATAAACAAAATGATCCTCTTTGCTTCTTGTGAAGCCAAGTCCCATCATATCAATATCAAATTTTTGATACCACATCCTTGGTGATTGTTTTAAACCACACAAGGACTTTTTCAGCTTGCATAACAACTCCTTCTTTCCCTTCACAACAAAGCCTTCTTGTTGCTTCATATAGATTTATTCTTCTATATCCCCATGTAGGAATGTTTTATTCACATCCATTTCTTCTACTTCAAAATAAAATGAAGCAATAGTAGATAATAGACATCTTATAGAAGTTAACATGGAAACAGGAGAAAAAATATCACCACAATCAATTCCCTCAACCTGGTAATAACCCTTTGTTACTAACCAAGCTTTGTATTTCTCCACTTTTCCTTCTGCATTCAATTTCTTTTTAAATACCCATTTGTTTCCAATGGGATTTCTTCAAGTAGACAAATCCACTAGATCACAAGCCTCATTCTTATCCAAGGCTTCGATTTCTTCATCCATGGCCCTTTTCCAGAGCTTTCCATCCTCTGAATCCACCGCCTCCCTAACAGTTCTAGGATCATCATCAGTAATTGACATAGCAAAATTTGAACGTAAATTAGATGGAGTATACCTTTCCGGTAGCCTTCTTTCTCGAACTGATATCCTCAATACTGGAGTATGAGGATATTCTTCCTCTTATTCTTGTTCATCTATAGAGTCTGATTCATCATCCTTCAAATAAAAATCTATTTTCTTTGGTTCTTCGTTACTTGGTAGGAATTCCTATTGAACAACATCCTTCATTTCTCTAAATACCACATCTCAGCTATACACAACATTCTTAGTTTCTGGATTCCAAAGATTATAACCTTTGAGACCATCTTTATACCCAATAAAGATACACTTTTCAACCTTCTTATCTATCTTACTCTTGTTTTCCTTTGGAACATGAACATAGGCCTCACAACCAAATACCTTGAGATATGTGACAAAAGGTTTCTTACTAGTCCATACCTCTTGTGTATTCTTGTCATCCAACACTAATGAGGGTGATCTGTTGACCAAGTAACATGCAATACCCACTGCCTCTGCCCAGAATTCTTTCCCTAACTCGACACCACTAAGCATGCACCTTTCTTTTTCCATCAACATCATGTTCATCCTTTCTGAAACTCCATTCTGTTGAGGTGTATATGGAGTAGTCTTCTGTCTTGATATGCCACACTTCTTACAGAATTATTCAAATTCATTCCCGCAGAACTCTCTGCCATTATTTATCCTCAACCCCTTAATTCATTTCTCTTTTTTATTCTCAACAAGATCCTTAAACTCTTTAAACCTATCAAATACTTCATATTTCTTCCTGAGGAAATATATCCAAGTATTCCTCAAGAAGTCATCTATAAATGAGATATAGTACAAATATTTTCCCAATGATGGAATCGACAAAGATCTAAGCACATCACTGTGAACTAGCTATAAAATTCCTTCTGCCCTCGTTACACCAGAGGGGAATCTTACCTAATTCTACTTCCCATATACACAATGTTCACTGAAATCAAAATCCATAGAGTAGTTAGACATATCCTCAACCATACCTTTAATGTGTAGTAGTTGAAGACCATTCTCTCTGATATTCCCTAGTCTTTGATGACACATCATAACCTTTTCTCTAGAGACTGTAGGAGTTTTTTATTCTTCAAATCCAATATCGAGAACAATAGAACTATTACACCCATCACTAATAGTTCTTCCTTGCAGCTTATACAGAGTTCAAAACCAAACTCCCTTCAGCAACACCATTTCTCCTCGAACCATCCTACAGGTTTCCTTTTCAAATATTGTTTTTACCCCTGCATCGTCCATTTTTCTTACAAAAATCACATTTTTGGCCAAACCTCGGATGTGCATAACACCAAGTATTATTCTAATCCTTCCATCTATGATCCTCAACTTGGATTTTCCTCATCCTATGATTCTGGTTGTCGAGTCATCACCCAGGAAAAAAATACATCCATCATACCTTTCATATTCAAAGAACCACTCCCTGTGGGGAGTCATATGAAAGGATGCACCTGAGTCAACCAACCATGCCTCATGATCTTCATGTGTTCTTGAAGAAGCCAAGTACACATACCCTCCTTCTTCCTTGGAGGTATTTTCTTTTGTAGAAGGAGCTTCTTCAGATCCATTCTTTTTCTCAATTTTGGATCTGTTATCTCACAATATGTACTTGGATAAATCACAAAGAAAGTAGATACACGATTGGCATAATCGGGGGGTGACCTATCACTGTCACCTTAATAGAAAACCCCTCTCTCTTCAGGAGTATATCAATGTACCCTAGGGGAGACGTCCCCACTGAATAGAGGGTTTGAGAAGGCTAAGGAAAGAAAGTTCTCCCCTACAAGTCACTCAATTTCAAGGGTTCTTCGTGTCTTATAAATATTAAGCAAAGATAAATTAAGTGTACCTACCCAGAACAATACAAAAAATTAGCAAAAGCGAACTTTCCAAGTACCAAAATGATGTGAATGTTTCATAAGACAATGAACTCTTGAGAAATAGACCAATTGATATAAAATTGCAGTAGTATAACAATTTATAACAACAATGAATAATTTGTAACAACCACATTAATTGTCCTCCAAAATGCTTGAGAATACTATAAATAGTAGATTTTACAAGGCAAATTGATATTAGATAGTCACAAACAAATTTAGCAATGTCTAGCTAACAATACATATTGCTTTTGAGGTCAATTTGTTTTTGTTAGATGGTTGTAGCAATATTTTCAATAGCATCAAGTTAGTTAGTGAATTAGGCTAATCTAAGGTTAGTAGGAGTTAGTGTATGTTTCAAAGAAGATAGTTTAGAAGTAGTTCAATCAATCAATCACTAGTAGTGACTAGACTAGTGCCTTCTAGGGTAATGGAGTCAACGATAGCAACAATAACTCTTAGAGGAAAATAGAAATGATAATACTTAGTCAAAGGATATGGAGAAGATGAGAGCAGTGTTTGTAACCCAAGGCCTCAAACATCCAATTCCTAGAGATAATTGCTATAAAGTAAGGAAACTTAGGCCCTAGAGATTTCTCTTTTCCTTAGACAATCTAAAATAAAATATGCATCAGGCAATGAAGTAGAGTTACTAGAGTGCTACAATTGTAGGGATCTAGTATAGACTTCTTTGATAATGTTCTCTTTGAGAAATTTAAAAGTGGAAAATTATAGAGAAAAAAGTTAATAACTTATGTCTTTCTCCTAGGGTTTCAAGAAAGCAATTTCATAATATTTGATATGAAACAAGTAAATTCACCATAAGAATTCACTTACAATAAAGAAATGAATATTTTATACATACTTCACCAAGAATAATCAAACTTAAACCCTAGCTGAAGATCCTCCACCATGAAAATATCCAGGAAACACCAAAAAATAACCTCCTCCAAGAAGTGCGCCTAAAATTTGATCCAATAACCCTAAAGAGGGCACAAATTTCAGACTTCACCACTTGTGTGGTTAGTGATGATGAAAAAATGAGATAACTTTATCTCTATTTATACAATACTTATGACCTTTAATTAAAATTAGGTCATCAAAAGGCCGACATGGCCAAATTACATAAAAAATCTAGTTTTTACACAAATCCAAATAATTAAACCCTAAAATAACTTTAAGAGGTGATGTCATACCCTTCTAGGGTGATGTTGAGCCCTCAAGGTGGAATGTTGGGATCCAGAAGAAGGACATTTGGTCTCCAAAGGCACTGGATGATGCTACATGTTCCAACAACACACAACTTCCCTCATAACTGCAAACCCTAGCTCTGGATGACATCAAGGTCAACATGATGAAATCATGTTCCCTCAAGGGTCAACATCCAAGTGGAAAGGAAAAACTCCCCTGGTTCTAGGTTTGTCGGAGCGTCCCTGGTGCAACGCCCTTCCTTTCTCCTGGTGCAAGCCTCTAGTTTCCCTTTCCCCCTGGTGGGGTCACAACATCCATCTGTTGGGATTTCAGCCCCATGGAGGTCCAACCTAATCAGTCCCCCATATGTACTTGTCCATTGGGCAACGTCCTGTAGAAAAAAAAAAGTACGCCCTCCAGGATCTCATAAGTCATAGGTATCATAGCAATGCCAATCACATCTAATAATCAAGATAACCAAACATGTGCATCAAACCACCCTTTACCCAGAAAAATGCTCAAAGAATTTATGCAGTTTAACAAGTCAGGTTTGGAGAAGGTCTCGTGATGTCCTATTGGGCTAATCCTCCTTAAGTTTGGGGTGTTTCCCAGGTGAGAACCAATCTAAGTCATGTAAGTGTGTGTGAAGTGGCATAGGGGAAACGTTTGGGAAAAGGGTGCAGTGATAATAGGGAAATGCAGGTCTTGCTCATTGGTGCCTTTGTATAGGGCGAGTTTCACCTTATCATGGATGTCATTGTTTCCTAGATCATTCAATTCCTTTTATTCTTATTCTTATTTATTTTGATTTTATTTTCAAGGGAAAATGTGGGGGGCATTTTCTTAGCATGCCGACTAGAGGTGATAGAATTACCCACAAGAATTTCATGGAAATGAGAAGGTTGGCTTGTGATGATACCCCCTTTCTCTTAGCTATGCCACCAAGAGCCACTACCTTGGTTATGTGACCAGATAGGTGGTAGTGTCATACCGCTACATGACCATGGACCTAATAGGTCAACTCATGATGAGACCCCCCATCCACCAACTAGTACCTTGAGTTTGGTTTATCTTATGGGTCCCCTTTTCTTACTAAGAAACATTTTATTGCTTTCTCAGGAATCCCTGGGTGAAGCATCTCAAAGGTTTCATCTTGGATTTTAACTCTTGCCAACTACTTTTACCCACTGGGCCTTTAGCCCCTTCTTTCCACAAGGCAAGGTACAACCCTTCCTAGTGTGGAAAACCCAATGCCCGAACCAAGGTGGGGGGAGATGAGAGGAGTAATGATGGAAAGTGGTAAGTATGGAGGGAATTGATGGTGAACTTTCATATACCCACCCAATGGGAACTCATCCTAAATGGGAATCATCTTACTAGGGCATTATGTCACCTTCCTAGGTGTGAACAAGTTAAATATCATAATTTCCAAGAAAACGTTATGAAATGAAGGACAATTCAGTGAAACATATTCAAGTGCTTAAAAAATAAGAGTGACACATACCATGATACCCAGACTCATTAACTCATGGAGCAAGACTTACTTCTACTTCAAGACTAGGCTGGTGGGATGGATGCTTCTGTTCTTGATAGATGGGTTGCACTAAAGAAAAGATGGGCCCTCCAGGGACATGCTCAAGTCATCCGACTCTCAACACTCCATGTCTAGGACCTATGGGCCTCGAGACATAATCTCCTTAATTATCCCTAGAATATGGAATAACAAGATCTTCACTACTTCTTGTAGTTCCCTTCTTTTCCACATCTCCAACATACCTTTACAAAATTTATGGGAGATTTAGATCTACCCTTAGACTTAGATCTCCCACTTGAGGACTTAGATCTCTTTCTTTCCTAGGAGTGTCCTCTTGAAAATAATGCATATGTTCTCTATCCTTCCATGTTCTTACGTCTCATTTTCTCTGACAACAAGGATGAGACCACTTCATCAAACTTTAAGGAAATTGTATTACAACCTATGGACACAACCAGACTATCCCATGATTCTGGTAAAGAGCACAGTAAACTGATACACTTATTTTCATCTGAAATTTTAATCTCAACAGATACTAACCGACTTACCATAGTATTGAAGGTGTTCAAGTTCTTTTCCACCGAGTCTCCATATCTCATCCTCAGGTTATACAACTTCTTTCTCAGGAAACGTTTATTTACTAGGGACTTAGACTGATACAAATTTCTCAACTTATCCCATAAATCTTTAGTTGTAGCTTCCTCTCACACATTCAATAATATTGAATATGAGATACATAGTTGGATTGTTCTCTTCACCTTCTGATCTAGCTTTTTCCAGTCATTTGTTAAATTTCCTGTAGGTGCAGTAGATGGTTCCAACATGATACACTGATCTTCGCCCACCAATATATCTTCCATCTTGAGCTTCCACAACTCAAAAATTTACCCATTGAACTTCTCAATCTCCATTTTCAAAAGTCTCGCCATTTCTTTTCACCTAAAAAATCAATACCATGGATCTCCTACTGTAATAAGGCTTATCACAATCCCAAGCCAAACCCTTGACAACAAAGGTGTCTCCCTGAAGCCAACACATCTCTGATACCAAATGTAGATTTTACCCTAGTACAATATTTTACTGCAAATAGATTTCCAATAAAAGAACAAAAAATATACAATGGAAAATACACACATTACATGGAGATTTTTCCCTTGGAAAACCAAACCAAGAAAACTAGCATATTCTATATTCATTCATAGTGATACATTGTTTACAATAAAATATACATATAGGAGCCAGTGACATCCAAAAACCTAACCTAATGAACTGGATTAGTCAACAACCCTAATTCCTTAACCGAAAATAAAAAACCATCGACAAAAACCATATGCCAAAAAATCACCCAACAATGGACACGAAAAATCAAGGCGACAGGAAAAATGAGGCAAAAATGTGACACATTTCCCAAGGAAAAAAAATTCTCAGGTGTGTTTCCCTTGAACCCCTATGTTCTCGACGCAATGTATCAGACAGTAGAGCTAGTTGTGAAAATAATGTAACACATACCCAAAAAGGAGAGAGAGAGAGAGAGAGAGAGAGAGAGAGAGAGAGAGAGGG
>ML830186.1:109061-128856 GCA_009831015.1 Picea engelmannii | reverse complement strand
CCACTATTGGTAGACATGTCCAATTAATCTATCTTATACCACCATCTAATATCTTATAACTACAACATCAAGCTATGCAACAATAAAGCATTGGAATTTAACATAGAATACCCAAATAAGTCAATGAATGAGATTGTTTGCACTGAGGATGACTTGGGAAATTACAACAAAGATGGTTGAAATTGACCATCCTTTGGAGCCTATTTCTGCCAGTGAAGAAAAAATTGTTGGTGCTTTGTGGACTTTACATTTCAATGAAGCGTGATCTAGGAATTTTGTTGGTGTGGAATGGTCCTCACTTCTCCTCTTAAACAAATCATTTCCCACTAATATTTCCTTGAATTTGACTGCATGAATAATGTAGTTGAGAAGCACTCTTGTTGGTTCTTGATTTAGCAAGAAATTTGGGGATACAATTATTGCATGTATTTGGGAGCATTAATTTAATTATCCAATAGGTTTGAAACTTGTAGTTACCAAGAATGAAATATTAAAGTGTTATAGAAATGATGCTTGGAACTTGTTGAAGCTTGAATCCGCCAGGATCGAAATGACAACCTCACAAGGATGCTAATCCTCCTGTGTTTTTATAGAGGCGATACTCTTCTGTCCAAGATTTATAAAATATGGGACTTTTAAAGAAGTCTTTCAAGAAATGAAGTAGATATAACAAAAAATATTTTTCTTTTTCTTTTAAAAGAGAAACTTCCTAAGAATGGACAAGGAAACACACACACATTCATACATTTAAAGCAAATAAACAAAATTCCTCACATCCATCATAGTAGGGCTAAAGATTTCTGATCACATAGAAATTAAAAGAAAATGATCTGCATGCATACAAGAACTTTGATAGAGTGATACATGGGTAGCTCAAATGAAGATAACAATAGATCAACCTCAAATACTTTATATTTAAAAAAAACTGGGTCACAAAGTACAATCAAGATTGTTCCCAAAATAGTTCCTTTGGAATTTCTAAAAAATATATAGTTCAATACATATTCTTTGAAATAAAATGCGTTTGTCATAATGACTTGGATTGGGGCTCCCACAGAACATAAAGAAAATATGTATAAGAATGAAGTTCGTAGAAAGAAGAAATGTGGGCGGCGGAATACAATAGGACCTAGTAAGAAGAAAAGGGAAAATATCAGTCTATGGTTAAACCTTTCTATTTAAAGAGGTGGAGTAACTCGATGAAGAACTTGATAAAGATAGAAAGATGTGATTAGTATGAAATTACTATGATGGTATCTCACTTGATCGCTGATGTCCTTTTATGGCTTTCCTCGGTGGTTATGGGAACCGTCTCAACCGTCCTTTTCCATTCATTATTCATTATCCAATATCCTATATTTTAGGGGAGAATATTCCACCAGGAGAATATTCTCTTCAGTTGACACTTCAGTTTGACTAGTTGAGTTGAGTCTAGATGCTGCATTGGTTTTGTCACCATGCAACATTGGGATCATCACCATGCTAATGCGCACTTGCCTTGGTTTCATCACCATATTGGCGCATTACCATTGATTCCTTGATCTACTCCTCACTACACTCTGTTTCAGTCAGTTAACTAAAGAATGATTGACTAGTTAACTCAGCTAGGTGGCAGTTCACTCCCGTAACTTCCTGAGAGACTAGAATAGGTGGAAATTTACTCTCATAACTACTGGTGTGTGTCTATATCACTCTATAACACCACTATGGCTCATTACTTACTCATGTATCCTATATATATTGTAAATTATTTACCCTTTGAGTGTGGAATACGGTTAATGAGAATTATTCCATTCTTTCTCTCTTTCTTCTTCTTTCTCAATTTCTCTCTGCAAATGTGTGTAGTATTTTCTATCTAGATCTATTATGTGTAGGTTCAACACATTTACATGGTATCAGAGCCAAAGGATTGCTAAGCAAAAGATACACCAAATTATTTTTGCAGGTGTTGAAGATTGAAGAACGCATAAAATATGGAATATATGTTTTACTCATCAATAATACTTCTCATGCCTCATAACCATTTGGAGTGGAAGCCAAAGATTCTACTTCTTCTCAAAAGTATAGGATTATACTAAATAACCATGGAAATGGAAGTAGAGCCTGATTCCGCTGATGAGAAAAATGACTTTCTCAATAGACAAGATATGGCCATAGGATTTATCTGCTTGTCTATTTCTCCAGAAATTCTCCACCAAGTATGTGATGTCTCACAAGACTTCACTCCAAATGAATTATGGACCATATTGGAGTTTCTATTTGGGAATAAAGAAGATGGTGAAGACTGCATGCAGGGGATTGGAAAGATAGAGCCAGAAGAGAAACCGTTAGAAGATCAAGCTTCTTATTATGAAGAGTCTTCTACAAAAGTATTTGCACAATTTTTTATACCATTAATTGAATATGATGTCTACTCCATTTCAGATTTTTTTTTTCTGAATTTCATGTGGAAGATATATGGCATGCATCTCAAGGGTCACATGCAAACACTTTTCTGTGCATAATGGATGCATCTTAGGAGACAAAAACAGAGCTGTGCACATCATACTTAATTATGATATTTTTTGAGAAAAATTTCCAGAAACAAATTGTATATTTGAATTCCTCTCGGGAAAATGTCCAATTTCAAAAAATAAATCATTTGAAACGGAGTCCAAGAAGTGAAATTATGATCATTTTAAAATCAACAAAATTTCAGTGTTTTTCCGGAAACAACCACACGGTTTTCAAAGTTTCATCCAAAATTTATTTGGATATTCTTCATTACAAGAAGAGAAGGTGGATATGTGTGGACATCTCAATGGTGCATATACTTCATCAGATCCATGCATACATCTACACATTCAAAAAAATCTTCAACGAGCACAAACTTGCACAATTGCGACGTCTTCTTGGAGTGAAGGACAAGGTTGCTTAGCAATAGCTTTTTGTTCATTCTCATTTTTTTTATGCATTTTAATTTGATGGGGGGGGTTTCCCATGATGTTTTCCCTCTTCCCTCTCTTTATTTCAGTGTATCGTTTGTATTTGGGTACCTAACATGGCATTGTTGCCGGGACCCATTCTTTATTTTCACCATAGTGATGTTCAGGGGGGTGTTGGAGTTACTTCACACACACACAGGATTTTTTTTTGATAATTTTTTTCCTTGTTTATTAGTCATAATTAGTCATTATCCAATCTCCTATATTTTAGGAGAGAATATTCCACCTGGAGAATATTCTTTTCAGTTGACACTTCAGTTTGATTAGTTGAGTTGAGTCTAGATGTTGCGTTGGTTTTGTCACCATGCAACATTGGGATCATAACCATAATAATGCACAATTGACTTGGTTTCATCACCATATTGGTGCATTACCCTTGATTCCTTGATCTAATCCTCACTACACTCTGTTTCAGTCAGTTAATTGAAGACTGATTGACTAGTTAACTCAGCTAGGTGGCAGTTCACTACCGTAACTTCCTAAGAGACTAGACTAGGTGGCAGTTTACTCTCGTAACTATTGGTGTGTGTCTATATCACTCTAGACCACCACTATGGATCATTAGTTACTCATGTATCCTATATATATTGTAAATTATTCACTCTTTGAGTGTGGAATACAGTTAATGAAAATTCTTCCATTCTTTCTCCCTTGCTTCTTCTTTCTCAATTTCTCTCTGCAAATGTGTGTAGTATTTTCTAGCTAGATATATTATGTGCAAGTTCAACACATTTACATGGTATCCAAGCCGACGGACTGCTAAGCAAAAGCTACACCAAATTATTTTTGCAGGTATTGAAGATTGAAGAATGCAGAAAATATGGAATATATGTTTTACTCACCAATAATACTTCTCACGCCTCATAACTATTTGGAGTGGAAGCCAAAGATTCTAATTCTTATCAGAAGTAGAGGCTTATACCAAATAACCATGGAAATGGAAGTAGATATTGATTCCGCCGATGAGAAAAATGACTTTCTCAATAGACAAGATATGGCCATAGGATTTATCTGCTCGTCTATTTCTCCATAAATTCTCCACCAAGTATGTGATGTCTCACAAGACTTCACTCCAAATGAATTATGGACCATATTGGAGGTTCTATTTGGGAATAAATAAGATGGTGAATATTGCATGTAGGGGATTGGAAAGATAGAGACAGAAGAAAAACTATCAGAAGATCAAGCCTCTTATTATGAAGAGTCTTCTACAAAAGTATTTTCACAAATTTGTATCCCATCAATTGAATATGATGTCTACTCCATTTCAGATTTGTTTTTTGAATTTAATGTGGAAGATAT
Source organism: Picea engelmannii (assembly GCA_009831015.1). Classification (NCBI taxonomy): domain Eukaryota; kingdom Viridiplantae; phylum Streptophyta; class Pinopsida; order Pinales; family Pinaceae; genus Picea; species Picea engelmannii. The sequence continues at coordinate 124,570 of ML830186.1, read as the reverse complement.
ATTTGAATTACTCTTGGGAAAATATCCAATTTCAAAAAACAAATTGCTCGAAACTGAGTCCGGGAAGTGAAGTTACGATCATTTGAATATCAACAAAATTTCAGCGTTTTTTCGAAAATGGCTGCACGGTTTTCAAAGTTTCATCTGAACTTTATTTGGATCTTCTTCATTACAAGAAGAGAAAGTGGATATGTATGGACATCTTCTATAGTGGGAAAACCCCCCTACGAACTACACTAGGTTTCTAAAGTGCAGGCAGAGCTGACCGTTTAAAGTCTCCTACTTTTAACAACTATCCCGACAACACCCCACATTCATGCATAAAGTACAAAGTATAGGGATCCAATAGTCTTACCTTAAATTCCACGTCCGATGTCTATCCCTTTGCGTTCGATCGATTCTCGACTGCAAATCTCCTCTCAAGGTTGACCTGCATTCAACAAAAGACAAACAAGAAACTACGAACATGCATCTTATATATGAATTAGTGGGTTATATGTCATAACAAAAATGTAAATCAAACATGAAGATTGAACACATCATATGGCGGGACGAAAAAAGTACTTCTTTATATTAATCTCACAAAGTCACTTACAAAATGAGATTGACGATTGCTCCCCGAACCCGGTCCTGGGCTCCTCTTCTCTAAGCTCCAACTACTTCCACGTATCCTTCTTCTCTCACGCTTCTCTCGAGAGACTGGGCATGGGATTATGGATGAGGAAAAATGAAAGAATAGGGAATTCTGGCTCAAAACTCACAATATGGATGCAAATTCTTGGGGCAACGAGGGAAAGAAAAATGGGAAGAGTTTCATTGTTTCTATGTTTCTCCTTGGAATGAGATCCCAACTCCTCTTTTTATATGACAAAAATATGGTTATTCGGTTGGGTGACAGGATATAGGTGGTGAATTGGTTGGGAAACTACCCAATAGCTCGTAATCTCAACGAATTCCCTTGCAACTTTTTTCTTTTTTGCAACTTTTGTGGGTATACGCGGGTTGTAATGGCATAGATAGCGTACGTATGCGGGCAATAGTGGTGCAACTAGTGTACATATGCAGACAGTAGTGGTGCAGGGTGCATACATCTTCAAAAATAATGTTTTTAAGAAAAGTTGTTATGTATTGGCTTGGAAAAATAGTAAGTAAGATGGCCTGATGCCAGGTCTGCATGTGTGGTGCAATTTAGGGTTATAACAGATGCCCCCTAATGTGTGAGGTCAGAAGAGCATCTAATGGCCAAAATACATTACAAATATTTACCAACGTACGAAGCGAGTGAGCCCGGGACCAGCGTTCGGGAGGTGCCATCTGCAAAATAACAATTGTCTCACTGAGGTGGGTATACCCATGCTTGGGATGAAATAAATCATGGATTCCAATCAAATACACTGCATATCAATGTAATATAACTATATAAATTGTATCTATGAGCAATACACATTGGATCTACATCTCAAAATCAAAGATATACATGTATAGTATACATCTTCAAGAAGCCAACGATGCCTGATGGTTGAAGATGAGGCCTTTAGAGCTCGAGAAACAACTTCAAGATCTTCAAAAATCAAGTAGGAGTGTAATGTGAGTGTACAACTTCACTACCCAGAGGTCTTTGACGACTCGTCGGGGAACAAACAAGAGGATCTCGGTGATCAGGTAGAGAACTTCATTGATTTCTAACAAGGACTTGATTGGACTTTAGGGATGGCTGAGCACGAGGGCAAGAGACAAACTACAGAAAGGTTAACTCAAGTTGGGCAAAACTTCCCTTGGAAAATAACATGACTGATGATCAGACTCAGGCAGCATGACATTGACATAAGTTCACGATGCAAGAGGCAACACAAACTCTCCATGTGTTTGAAAGGATAAACAAATGGAGGAGGACACAACTCTATGTTACTAGAAAAAATTCCCAAGGTCATATTAAATCCCAAATCTCGACGAACAAATAGAAGGATGTGCTTTGTCCAAGGGTGACTCATTGTGCTGCCATAAAAAGAAAATACTTTTCCCATCCTCTTTTTGGGGTATATTTTATTTTTTTGTCTTTTTCAATATTTTGAAAGCTTGAAAAAGAATAAAATAATGCTACATTACAAAGGAGAAACGAGTGTCGCAAGCATACTAGTTCCAAGCTCAAGGAACACACTAATGCTCATAGCAAGGAGACATGTGTAGGAAAAAGGACACTCGGGAAAATTCCTCCATGGGTCAAGGTGTCAGATCACATAGGGAAAGTGCTACAAGGATTGCATATAAGGCATGCTTCAAAGGTTCAATTGAGAGCAACATGGAACCGACATTAGGCCAAAAAAGCAGTAATGCAAATGCGATTAGAAGGACATGATGAAACCCCCTTCAATGTATTTTTTATGAGCCAAGAGAAGGTAAGCTCAGTGGTTTTTCATTTTTAGAGAGTCTGAAAAAACATAAAAGAATACTCACCATGCGCAATGGATGCATCTCAGGAGACAAAAAGGGAGTCGCACACATCATACTTAATTATGATATTTTGTGAGAAAAATTCGTAGAAACAAATTGGATATTTGAATTCCTCTCGGGAAATATCCAATTTCAAAAAAAAAATCATCTGAAATTGAGTCCCGCAAGTGAAGTTATGATCATTTTAAAATCAACAAAATTTCAGCATTTTTTCGGAAACAGCCGCATGGTTTTGAAAGTTTCATCCAAACTTTATTTGGATATTCTTCATTACAAGAAGAGAAAGTGGATATGTGTGGAAATATCAATGGTGCATATACTTCATCAGATCCATGAATATATCTACATATTCAACAAAATCTTCAAAGAGCACAAACTTGCACAGTTGCTAGGTCTTCTTGGAGTGAAGGACAAGGTTTCTTAGCAACTGTTTTTTGTTCCTTCTCATTTTTTTTATGCATTGTAATTTGAGCGGGGGGTTTTCCCATGAGGTTTTCCCTCTTTCCGCACTTTATTTCAGTGTATCTTTTGTATTTGGGTACTTAACATGGCCTCGTTTTCGGTGTTAGCACCAGAAGTCACCTCTAGATTGCGACAGAGGTAAGACTGATACCCATCAATTTTATATGTCACAATTGAATGAATAAGGGTGATCGAATGGGCGCAGACCCAAGAGAATATTGCTTTAACTTAGAATCCCAGACCAGGAAAAACATAAGCAAGTGAGGTCTTGATCTAACTCCAGTCAGGAAGTTGAGTTTAAAATGAGTAGAGGGAAGACTTGGTGAGAAAATGTAAGAGTCTGCTATGGACATCCGGTCTTCCAACAACCTAAGGAAGAAAAGCTTCAAGAACAAGATCCTCTTGGACCCAAAGTTTCAGAAACTAAGATATGCCTAAATGACATAGTTATAACAACATGATGATCAAACCTACATCACAATGCTACTGTAACAACTCGACTGGATCATCCAATTCTGAGCTACTTAGTGTAAGAGGGAAAAGATAACACAGGAAACTGATTAAAACTGGTGAAAATATTGCAGTGATCAAACCTACATCACAACAACATAATTACCCTCAACTGGATCCTCCAATTCCGAGTGTTTTAACACAGTTGTTTACAAAGATACATAAAGAAGATGACTTTCATTAAACAAGAAGTCTAAAATACAGATGCATAACCAGAGGAACCAATGCTTCCTCTAAACTTTACAATATGGGAGCCTAGCTCAACCGTCGACGACCCTTACAAAATATCAAAATTGAGTATAAATACTTGAAACTGCTCATGGCCCTCAGGGATACGATCAGACCACTGCATTCAAAGCTTTGCGTTTCCTCCTTCTCCTATCAGACTGCACATGTTTTCCTCTGTCAGACGTGAAATTAAAACTATATGGACTTTGCAGAAAAACCCATTTACAGAGGAGCTCTGGGCTGTCAGATAGCCTCCACAACCATCCTTTATTGCTTTCCATTAATGGGGTGAAACGAGGCTTCAACCACCACTCCCTATATCCATTAACTTCCTTGATTTGGATCAGGATGAGTTCTAACATCCATGAATGCCCCAGGCGGTGCCCTAACTTCTTTAAATCAATATCAGCGCTTCGAGACCTACTGATCTTCTTCTATAATCAATACATGCACTTTCAGCCCTTTGGTGCAACTCCTTTCCATTTCCCCAGCCTTTCATGTGACCTTGGTTTGCGACCGTGTGCCTAATTCCCAAGCGCTAGTCATGATTTCGACTATCAGGAGTTTCCACACTCTTGCCTTTAGGTATTTCGATCCATGAAACCGTGACATCTCTGATCAGGCGCCATGTGATCCTATGGATTAGATGGCTCCCATGAATCCCGGGTTTCGGGACTTCGACATATCGACAATCGACACTTCGGGACATCGACCATCGAGACTACGCACATCGGGACATAGTCGGTCGACATTTCGGGACTCGGGGCTTCGCGCCTTGCTCCATGCTGAAACCCCCGGAATGTGAAATCATGATTTTGCTTATCTGTTGCCATGTGCTCCCCTAGTTGGATGGCTCAGATCATTTCGTGACTTTGCATTTCACGAGTCTTCAAGACTCTAGCTTCTTACTTTCCCGACTCACGAAATCACAAAAAGATGATCCAACAGTCCATCTTTCTCCTTTGATCAACGATTGCGATATTTTCACGATTTCTTGTTTTGGGAGTCTCTGATGTGATTGACTCTCGACCTCCCGATTCGTGAAATCACGACTATGCTAATCGTGCGCCACATGTCCCTCTGAAATGAACGACCCAGATCTCACAAATTAGGGCCTTGGTATGATGCTAAAATTTGCACAACTCTGTAATCCCGATCACCCGATGGCCTCCGATCTAATTAGCTCTAGATCTGACGGCTGAGATTGATCCTGTTCTTGATGTCTTTTCTCCGACCAGGTATGTGTGCATCTTTGCATAATCACACCTCAACTTTGGATAAAAATGCATATGTTGGGTTTTTAAACCCCTTTTCTTGCATTTGGTCACCCAATGGCCAACTTCAAAGGAAAAATCATCCGATCAGAGGTCAATGATGTAAACCCACTGTCGGACATGAGGAGGACTTCCATTGAGGCATGCAGGTCCCAAGGTACTATTTTCTTTCTAAGTCTAGCTTCTGGATAATGTGTTGAAGTCGACAGGAAGAGACTTTTCGAAGGAGGGCCTTGATGTATCCCCCATAACGACACAAAACAGACATAAACATGTAATTGGTAGATCAAATGAACATGGACTGACATGGGTATTGAAACATGATATTTGTGATGGCTAACTCTCGAGGCAGATACTTCCCTTGAACACTGAGGCATGACAACAGAAACATGACATGGACCAAAACTTTGATGATGCAGTGGATGTTTGTGACTTTCTTCAGATGACCCGAAGGAGTAAAAGAAACTCAGAGAATTGGCTCAGTGCAGAGGTTTAGTGGATTAAAATGCATGCAAAGACAAAGTTCCATGTTCAAGGGTGACCATAAGAGTTATTGGTAGATTTCTCAAAAAATTGCTTGGCTTGCTTCTTTCAATTTCCCCCCCATCTAGATAGACGAGTACCTCTTTTTGATTTAATGATCTCGAGGAGGGTAACACATGCTCGATATGACTCACATTCATTAAGTCCCTCTTCCTTTGTTTAACAAACTGGAAGAAGTAAGGGTTCGGTCCCATATGGGCCCTTCAATGTATGATCATTTAATGAGTCCAGAGAAGGTAAACTCGGTGGTTTTTTATATTTAGAGAGTTTGAAAACAACTTAAAGATGACTCCAATGTTGTCCTTTTTCGTAATGTTAGTCTTGCGAGGTCTAAAGAGAGATAAATTATCACTCGAAAGACGCCCTTTCAAACCTTTTAACGAGTGGGAAAGGAAGCAAGATAACTCGACAATCTTTTCATGTTTAGAAAGTCTGAAAAGAGCTCAAAGATGACTCCAAAGGGTTCCTTTTTTGTATATCCATGCGAGTCCGAAAAAGTGATAAAAGTTTACTCAGTTACATTATCATGTTTTTTCCGTGCATGAGAAAGAACAAAGACCAAGCTCGATATGCCCCCAGCTTAAAAGCTAGTGGATTAACTCCAGAATGATCATCAAAGGCTGGAGACATGCCCTCCAAGCTTCAATTCATTCACTGACTTTTAGGTTGTCACCAATTTCTCTACTAGACGGAGAAAAAGGATAAGAGTGAATGAAAAGAAGGTTCAAGAGAGGTGATTGTTTCACTTTTTAATGAGCTGGACACAGAAAAAGAACTATGCTCAGGGCTCCACGTTCAATCCCTAGATTGCTGTTTCATTTTTTAACGAGCTTGCTATAGAGAGGAAAACTATGCTCAAAGCTTATGTTTCATTGTTTAACGATCTTTCTATAGAGAAGTAAAACTATGTTCGTGACCTTTGTTTCATTTTTTAATGATCTTGCTACAGAGAGGAAAAACTATGCTCGTAGACTCTCTTTGATCATGACTTCCAAGAGAATAACGCTCTGGAACGACACCACGTCAAGGGACAAAACTCGGTCATGGATTCCAAGAGATCTTCACTAGATGGAAGGAAATCACTCTGGAAGGAACACATGTCGAGGGTCACAACAACGGTAAGGAGATCAGGCTCCAATATCCCTACCAAAGAAATCACCATGTCAACTACCGGATCCAAATCATCGGAAGTCGAAGGCATGGGAGACGATGGAAAATCAACATCAGGAGGGGAGATAGACTGTATATCTGCCCGAATTTCTTCACGAGGGGGAATAAAAGAGGATTGATGATGGTTATCATCCCAAGGTAGCTCGTCAATGCTCAACATTTCCATGATAGATTCAATCGAGGGAAAAATTGGGGAAATGTAGTCGATCGCCGACGATAAGGAATTTAACCGTGATTGCATCGAGGAACTTTCGGGTGCCAATAGATGTTGGTCATCCAATGAGAAAGAATAGGATTGGATAGAAACATATGATGTTTCGGCTGGACTAAGTGGCACGGTGTCACCTAGTGCATCGAATTCCAACGGACTAGGTACAATCCAAGGGTCAGATGATTCCAAAGATTGATAAGCCGCGGTCGAAATCATATCGACAGTGGAAATATGATGTGTAGTCAGTGGAAGTGGTGTAGGGAAGGTACCCATAAGGCTAGAATATTTTAGTAAGCCAACACCAATGCTTTCATATGTGATCTTGTGGTCTCCCAAAAAAGGAATATTGTTGGTGGCGGGAGTGTGAGCATCGGTCATGTAGAAATCCAACTGATCAACAGTGACAATTTTTCCCTTATGAGGAAATTGTACACATCGAAAGACCAATGAGGCAATGACAGTCATGGCATAAAACCAACTTCTTCCAAGTAGCAAGTTGTAATCGGGGGGAGCATCGACCACCTCGACATCAACAATGACAAGTTTTCCACCCAATTGGATGGGTAGGGACTGTAAAAGCCCATGGGGATGAAAACCTCACCCATTGAAGGCATGTAACATCGTTGGGGATTTGTTAAGTGCGGGTGATTTTAAACCTTTCCAACACGCTAAAGACATGACACAAGTTGAGGCTCCCTCATCCAGAATAGTTCGGTGGATTTGTTGATTGTGAACAACAACATCAACTTGAAAAGCAAGTTGGTGGAAGAGTCAAGATGCATAATTTTCCAGGTTAAACATGATATGGTTGGAAGACTCAGGGTCAACAGTGCCAATAGTGGCCAAGAGCATTCTATGTTGACTGGGGCAGTGCTATAGAACTTCTAACGCAGACATAGAACACGGTGCTTGAGCCAAATCTTCAACAATGTTGTAGTTCTGGGTGACACGTGAACTAGGATTAAAGGTAGCTTTGCGGAGAGTGCTCTTAGGAGGGCATAAGATAGAATCGAATGTAGGTTTTTCAATCTGAAGTGGTCCAGACAGAGGAGTAACCAATGGAGGACTAATAGAGGACGGTGATGGATCCGGTAAAGTACCAGTACCGTTAGTGTCTTTTCCTTTGTCAGGGTTACCTGGTGTGTCATATGTCTTAGAGAGAGTGTTCAAATTAATCCCATTAAACATATAAATATGTGCACTCATCGAGGCCTCATCATGAGGATGTCTAGAACTTCCTCCAGGAGAGGGGGTTTGAGAAACCATGGATTTCTTCTGTGGAAAAGGATGAGTAAGCACAACGGGTTGTGAATTTCCTTGGAAAAATTTGGCCACTTCATTGTGATGCAGACAATCTCGAGTGTAGTGATTGTCACCACAAATGATACACGAGAATTTTAGTTTCCGATGTGGTTGCTTTTCTGTAGCAGGTGTTTGAGCTTGATTTTTTGGTTGTTCATTGTTATTGGTATTTCTTGATTTATTCTTTGTCTTATTCTTACCTCCAGATTGTTGTGAAGGGGAAGATTGAACCGCATTCGCCTCAGAGATTTGAGTTCGAGGGGAGGTATAGGAAAGTGTGGTTTGCTGGGAAGTAGATTGAGTTTTGATGGAACCGATAACACCGTACGCATGAGATGAGGATGACGATTTGGATGGATGGGTATTAGCTCGAGCAACATTTGGAAGCAAATCATACAAAGTACCAGATTGTGAATAAACCAAATCTAAGTACTGAGCCCGAGCAATGGCTTCTTCCTTGGTGACTGCGCCACCCATAGCAACATTGCGAGCGATCGAGGGTAAAAGTGATTTAGTAAACCATTCTGCCAATAATATGTGAGGAATGATTACTTTGATCATCCTTCATCATCATCTCGACTCATGAATATGGTTAGAGATATGCACAGAGTTAGTTTGACGCAGTACCCGCCTCATAGTGAATAAGTAGTTGAAAGTGCGTGAGGAAAGACATGGCAAGGGAATTGAAATCATGAAAAGAAGCACGTGGTAGTTAAATATACCACTTTGCTGCTGAGCTCGTAAGTGTTCGCTAAAAAAGACGCAAACATATAGAATCATCCATGAGGGAGTTTGATGAACACCACAAATAGAAAGTTATCACATGGTTATTTGGGTCTTCTCCATATTTTCCATCAAATTTTGGAATGTCAGAAGGAAGTTTAGCTGGAATGACTGGCCAAACCGGTGAATGAAAAATAGGATCATTAGTTAACCGAGACACGTCTGGGAGATTCAGAGTTGCAAGGAAAGGTAGTTGTCGGTTAATTTGCGGATGATACTGGTGTGGCACAGGAACACCAGTAGGACCATAAACTGGGTTAGGTGGATAGTTGTAACCAATAGGTACTCCTACATACGGTTGTTGCTGGCTAGGATAAGCATGATTTGATGATGGATGAGAAACATTTGCATAACCAGTTGTGTTCTGATCATTATAAGCTAGGTGATTTTCTTGCCCATAAGGAGGATAAACATTTTTCCCTTGAGGATGGTAAGGAGTAGATCTCGGAGGCGGATACACATTATATCCATGAGGAGGATAAGGTTATTGTCCTTGAGGACTCCAGGTGGTGTTTGGGATGCTGCCGGATAAGGTTGTCCATAAGATGGTTCGGAAGGAACAAGATTTGATACCCCTCCTTGTGGGTTATGATATGAGTGCCCCCCAATGTGGGGTTGAGTAAAAGTGCCTCCTGAAGATACTCCCCAGGATTTTAAAGGGTTTCTAGCAAATGAAGGTTTCCCCCCTGCCAGCGGTGGATTAACGACCGGGGTATGACTGGAAAAGGGAGGTTGCCCTCCAGGAGGAGCATGAAAAGGGGGCTGTCCCTCGGGAAGGGTAGGCCTTCCATAGAATGGTGTTCTTCTAGGAAGGAAAGGTTCACTGAATGGTGGTTTCCCTCCATTTGGTTGGCAGGGGTCTACATTCTTGGGTGAAAAGATGTCCCAACTGGATTGTGTAGAACATGTGGAGCTGTAGAGTGAAAGTTTGTAAAAGTGGGGGTAGGGATAGAAGTGCCTTGGGAATGAGTAGAGGTGATGAGTCCAGCATTAGGATGGACTTGTGCTGACGCAACAGTAGGGTTAATGACCTGATCGATGGGGTGATTTATAGTTTGACCGGATGGTCCCGTTTCACCAGGAGGGTCATGAGGATGAAAGGGTTGTCGAAAGGATTCAAAATGCTCATAAAGATCTTGTCCTGATGAAGTCCTCCATACAGAATGAGCAGGTGTGGGATTTGTATCTACTGCAGTGGTAGGACGAACATGAGTCCTATACTCATCACCAAAGGTTGGTTCTATGGATCCCATATATGTTTCGGTAAAAATTCTCTCTGGTAATCATGGAACCTCTTCGTCTATGGCATTCCCAAGGGAGTCTAAACGAAGAAAAAGTGGTTCGAGAGGGGTTACCGAAACAGATGTAGTGTGAGGAGTGGGATTCTCAACCGTAACCAAAGCACCTTCTGAGTTATCTAACGGAGGAGAAACAACACTTCCAGTGTCAGATTGATTATCTACCTCTCCATGGTAGTTGTCTTCTGGAGGGTTAGGAGGTAAGGGTTGGTAGCCTTCCGGAGGCAGCCCTTGCATCCTACGTGATCGGTGAAGACCTTTATCATCTACAGTCTCAATTTTCAAGAATAACAGTACACACTGAAAATCTAAGGCCAACTAACAAAAGGAAACAACATACGCTAATAAATCTAGGGATCGAAACCAAGCAAACAAAACTTCTCTCAATGACCGTACTAGTTGGTGATGAAATCCAACATTGCGTGATTAAGTTAAGAAGGGGCTAGGATATGGTGGAATAGTTACAATGGTAATCTTCTTAACAGACTTTCACCTTGGTGCAAGATTCCACGCAGTAATTGTGGATTTACCCTCCAAGGAGCCCGAGTGAGTTTGACCAATGTCTATTCTAGGTACGGTGAGACTTCCCTTCAACGTCACCTCATGTAAGTACCTAAGGATTATGGCAACTAAGGACACCAACTCACAGTCGGCCCCTGAGCGAGTACAGTTGACAGTATGATCTGAACATATGGGCAGGATAACAAGTCCGAAATCAACTTGAAAGGCTCCCACACATAATCATGGGTATACCCGCAAGTGACCCCCAATATACAATATGACCACTACAAACAGTTGAACCACGGAGGGATAATCCCCGTAACTCACCCAAATGCGACCTTGTGTGTAACCCGTGTGTGGGAGGGGGGTCCCAGAAAACCTATACGATAATTGGATTTGACTCTCCCTATCTCAGGATGCTAATGTTCATTTTGAAAACTTTGAAGAGTTGTACTCATAGGCTAATCCAAAGTGCTAATCCTAGTCTAATGTTGGTGGAAGATCCTAAAAACAAAAATGTTCTAGATAATTTTTAATTAGCGTTGATTTTATGGCTGGTCTTTACTCAAAGGGTGTATGACAATGAAACTGATGGTATGATGACTCAAATTCCAAAAAATGAACAAGAAGATAAGAAATCTTGTCTTTCAATGAATGGATATTTAAAGGAAAGAGAGAAGGTTGTTTTCACTATCAAACATGAAGATGCAATGTCCTCATACAAGTGTTTCTCAATGAAATCCAATGCAATGCTAAAAAAATTCAGAAATGCCTTCTAATATCCAAACCAATCACTAAAAATTGTCCTTTTGTTTCTATGTAAATGATAATCATATGCAAGACTTCTAAATGTCAATCAGACTTCAAGATTAAACAATCAGAAGCAAACCTCACACAAAACAAAAACACACTCTCGTCGTGAAATAGACAAGAAGGACAAAGATGATCAAATTTGCAAACAAGAACCAAAAACCTCAAACAAAAGAGAAATGATTGAAAGTTGACCTCAAAGATCAAATGAAAAGGTTCACAGGCCTTTGGATTTCCTCACAAAAGTTTTCACTCAGTCAGATAAAGGAGAAGAAAACAACAAGTTAACTCTAGGTCAGCAAAGACAAAGAGTGGTTTTAAGGCAAGGAAAAAAGATGTCAAAATCCCAAACAAAAGAGGATGAATTCTCAGAAAGAAGGGTGTTTGAAAGCCAATATCAAGATGGACTGAGAGTATAGGACCCTGAGCAAATGCCAAAACCCAGAAATAACTTCAAAAAATGCAAATTTTGGAGAATTTCTCACAAAAAATGGGGTAGCGCTCCCCCAAAAGGGGACACAAAGCACTCCAACACTTTGTGGAACACTACTAGGGAGTGCCAATGCCCTGGTGCTAAGGGTAGGGGAGTGCTCTGCTCCAAAAACTCAGAAAAATGTCCAAAAACTCAAAAAATAAAGGGAATTCAGTCAATCAGAGTGATCTTGATGACATAATGAGGAAAACAAACCAATCTAAGAATAAACATGACAATATGGAGCATATAAAATCAGTGGGAAAATTGCCAAAACAAGATCTGGGAAAGGAAACAAAAATCATAGCTCCTCCCCAGTGGAGTCGCCAATTTCTGTTGTAGGTGAATCCCCCTGCGGACAAGTGGATTCCCTCTTGGTCTCTAAACTCCTAAGGCCAAGACAGAAGGTGCTTAACATGGACACTGACTTCCTTTTAGATCTAATCAAGCTAATGAAATAAAGAGAAGGAGAAATATATGTACCTTATGAACGACGTTTGTCCTTGCAAAGTCTAGGCTGAGCTTCGATCTTGAGCTCCTTTATAGGTCCTGCAAAACAAACAAAGATACAATGGAATTCCTACTCTACTAATATTAGCTCAATCATAGATCCATCTACTGTAGACAAACTTATATGGAACAAGTACAAATTTGAAAGAAACAGGCCAAGCATTGATTATATTAATGAGAACAAGTAAAAGTACTTACAATCCTTTGAATGAAGGTGCAATAGCCTCTTCCAGTTCTCCTTGTACAACCCCTTTGCTCAATCAATATCCACTGATTTCTTTGATGACATCTCACTCATGAGGTCATAGGTTAAATGTAATTCTCAATTGTCCTTCTCCTCAATATCACTTATAGGATCATAAGTTTGGTATCAATCTCAATTCTCCATTGTGTCTTTCACCATGAGAATGCCTCCTTATATAACCTTGGAGGAGTTCAACTGTTGTGAGAGGGAAATCCCCCCACGGACTATCACTTAGGGTTTTATTCATGCATGTAGAAAAGACCTAAAGATTCCTACCTTTTACCATCATCCCAAACCTAATTCCCATTTTTCTTAAGCAAATACACAATTAAGAAGATCAAGTGGACATACCTTATTTCTGGCATTTTGATATCGATCCCTCTTCATGATTGGTCTCTCTTTGACTGAAACTCTCCTCCCAAGGATGACCTGCATTCAAAAAAGACAAACAAAGAACTCCACATGCATTTGATCTATAGATTAATGGGTTAGAGATTTAATCAACATGTATGCAATAAACAATGAAAACCTCATATGGTGGGACGGGAAAAGTACTTATTTATTATTAACTTCACTAAAGAAACTTACAATGATGAAGCCAACCACTGCTCCAGGAATCTGGTCCTGGGCTCCTCTTTTACTATGCACCAACTGCTAACACACTTGCTTCTCTTCTTTGTTGAAATCAAAAAATGGTTGCAGAATCTTGGGCAAAGGGGAATACAAATTCAGGTAGAGTTTCTTTACTATGTTTTTCCTCCTTTCAAATGGGACCCCTACCCCTTCTTTTATAAGATAGAAGGAGCTAGGTATTTGGTCGAATGACCAGACATACATGGCTGAAAGGTTTAGTTAACTTTCCCAAAGTTGTGTGTTCCGTCAGCAACTTTCCTTTTTTCATTCTTCTAAAGGTCCACACGAGCTGTAGTGGGTCAGCTAGCGTGGACACTGTAGATACACATGGGTTGTATTGGAGTAGGGTGCATGGGCCTTTAAAAATGGAGTTTTTTAGAAGATCTCTTCAGTGGTGTCTTGGCAAAGAAGGAATATGAGATGGCCTGATGCCAGGTAAGCATGTTTGGTGCAAATTAGGGTTATAACAGATGCCTCCTAATGTGTGAGGTCAGAAGAGCATCTGATGGGCGAAATACATTATCAATATTTATCAACGTACCAAACCAGTGAGCCCAGGGACCAGAATTCGGGAGGTGCCATCTGCAAAATAAAAATCGTCTCACCGAGGCGGGCATACCCAAGCTTGGGATGAAATAAAATCATGGTTACCAATCAAATACATTGTAGATCCATGTCATATAACTATATAAATTGTAGCCACGAGCAATACACAATGGATCTACATCTCAAAATCAAAAGATATACATGTATAGTATCCATCTTCTAGAAGATGATAAGGCCTGATGGCTGGAGATGAGGTCTTCAGAGCTCGAGAAACAACTTCAAAATCTTCAAAACTTGGGTAGGAGTGTAATATGAGTGTACGAATTCACTACCCAGAGGTCTTCGACGACTCGTCGGGTATGGACTAGAGGATCTTGATGATCAGACTGGAGGCTTCATTGATTTCAAACAAAGACTTGATTGGACTTTCGAGATGGCCAGGCATGAGGGCAAGAGACAAACTGTAAAGGAGTCGACTCAGGCTTGGTAAAACGTCCCTTAGGCAATAGCACGACAAATGATGAGACTCAGGCAGCATGGCATTTGACATAAGTTCACGATGCAGGAGGCAACGAAAACTCTCCATATGTTTGGAAGAATAACCAAACGGAGGAGGACACAACTCTATGTAGCGAGAACAACTTCCTAAGGTCATATTAAATCCCAGACCTTGAAGAAAAAACAAAAGGATGTGCTTTGTCCAAGGGTGACTCATTGTGCTACCAAATAAAAACAAAAATACATTTTCCTTTCTCTTTTTAGGGTAATTTTTTTTTTTTTGTCTTTTTCAATAATGTTGGAAAGCTTGAAAAAGAATTAAAGGATGCTACGTTACAAAGGAGGATCGAGTGTCACAAATATACTAGTTCCAAGCGCACGGAACAGAGGGATGCTCAGGGGAAAGGAACATATTCAAGAAAAGGGCACTAGGGAAAAATCCTCTAGGGCCAAAGGTGTCAAGACACAGAGGCAAAGTGCTACAAGGATTTCATATAAGCCATGCTTCAGATGGTTTAGTTGAGAGAAACATGGAGCTGGCATTAGGCCAAAGACGCAGGTATGAAAATGCGATTAATAAAACACACAATGGCAACGTCCTTCGATGTAATTTTAACGAGCCCATAGAATGTAAGATTGACGATTTTTCATATTTAGAGAGTCTGAAAAAACGTAAAAGGAGACTCCACTTGTTATCCACATTTTTGGTTATCGAGATGATATTATGAACATGTCATGGTAATGGAAGATCAAACTCTTTATTAAGAACAATTTCTAGAGGAAGGTTACATTTGTCATTTCCTCAAAAATCATATTTTGGGAAAAGTTTGCAGATTGCATATATACTATCCTGCGAGAAGCTTGATGTTCGCAGGTTGCTTTCGTTTGGATTGCGAACTTCTCGCACTGTGTCCAAAGCCAGGGTGCGAACTTGTTTCTAAAGAGGAAAATGAGTAAATTCTCGATCCTTCTAAAAGGAATCTTCTAGAAGGATGAGTTGGAGTTCGAATGGTTGGCAAAATACTGGCTTTCCAGATATCTTGGGATTATTCCCTATCCAAGT
>ML830186.1:62762-86142 GCA_009831015.1 Picea engelmannii | reverse complement strand
ATCAATCAATTACTTGACATCAACCAATGACATCAATCAAACCAAACCATTTACATCAATGACATATGATCCAACAATCTCCCAATTAATCAAACCATTGGCATCAATGAAAAACCATTGGCATCAATGACAACATGATCCAACAAGGATTTCTTGAGGCATTATCTCCATATTCATTCATAATACTATTAATGAAAGAATTGTTGAAATCGAAAGACAATAGATGTTCTAAAAAAATACCACCGGGGTCGAACCCTTTTAATTTTTCAGAATATTTTAAATTGAGGTTTTGGAAGTGGCCCGCGAATTCGTCAATCTTGTTCATATTCCTGAGTACGAAATCCTCGAATTTCCAAGGTAGAGGTATAAATTGTTTTTTTCTCTTTTCATGGAAAAAAATGCAACCAATAGGTATACTGTTTTGCTATCTCAACAACAAACATTCTGTCAGATATGTGACATGGAAGGAAGGAAGAATTTCTTTGGATCCAAAAATCCTTATAACGTTATAATATTCCATTTGTTCTAGTGTCCCCTTCCTATCCAGGGACTGACTTGGCTGGTTAGACATTCGGGGAGTGTTTTTTCCAAACAAAAATTCTTTAAAAACTGAGACAAAATCATTAAAGACTTCATACAAATGCTGGGAGGACTTGTGCCTCCAAAATGATTGATATCGGAAGGTTACTGGGTCGAACTGACAGTTTACCTTCTTGCAGATAGATAATCTCAGGAACTGACAACAATGTGCTATCACAAAGACCAAATAAGATGACATAAAAAATTTCTTATCCTTCTTGTATTGCACTAATTGGGAATATATTTCAATGGAAATCAACTTACCCCAGTTGAAGATGGCCTGTTCCTTGACCGTAAAATAAAGAATGTAAAGAATCATCTAGGAGATGCTGGTCGTGGTTTTTAGTCCTATTATTCTTGTAAAAATCCATGCAACTTCCAGTAAGGGATTTTTGAAGGCACCAACCTACAATCTTGTGATGTCTTCGGGGAAGGTCGTTGGGTTCTCCAAGAATTCAGGTAAGAGGTCGAGTCCATTGTCATGATTTTTTAAGAACTCCCTCCAATATTCACCTCTGAAGTTTAGTGTTGGCTCAGGGAGCCTCAACATCTTACAGAAACTTGAGTTGACAGAGAGATAGGGGAATGGTCCCACAACTAGATGGTCCGTTGACTTGGAATGTATCTCTCAGTGCACAAGGTGACCAACTCTTTACAATAAAAAACTTCCGGGACACACCCTGCGCGCACAATTCCAAACATCAAGATTATTTCCTTCAGGGAAGAAGGGGATGAATAATAGGAATATTCCCTGGACCACTAAAATCTATGATCCTCGCGTCCAAAAATATTCAGTGTATCTCCAAAGAATTGTTGTTGACTTGATGCCATAATTCGACGAAGACGTTCACTTTCTCCAAATTATGTTAGGAATGAATGTTGGTGGGAGATAATATAGTCCTCCATAAATCATGTTTAATGCGCATTAATGGGAGGTCTCCTCGAGCCTTTCACTTATTAATAACCATCCCTTCAAACCTGTATGGTAAGTTATTAGCATTAAAATCATAGTAAATGTGCATTGGGAAAGGTGCGAGGGTGGCGGGGACGGGAAGAGGCAATATGTGACATGAGATGTTTTGTGAACCTAGGAACCCGCGATGGTAAGAGGCATGAAATTGGCTAAGTGTGGGATGGTGCGACTGTCGGATGGATTCATGTAGGTAGAATGACACTTAGGCAGTTTCATGGGAGTCCAGGGATCGAAATGTAGATCGCAGAACTCTTTGGTGAAATATGTCTATCACGGAACACGAGGACATGAAAGCTCGATCCTGTTAACCTGGGAACCCACGATCGTAAAATTGGCTAAGTGTAGGATAACATGGTGGTCGATCAAACTTGTGAAGTGAAGCTATAAATGGAGGTGAGAAAATGTAAGTCTGCCAACCTGAGAACCTGCGGTCTAAAATGTGACTAAGTGTTAGAACTAGAAAGGGATAGTAAGAGGGAAAAAAGAAGAGCGAGAAAAAATGGGTAAGTGTAGAAGGGGGAAAAGAAAGGGATAAATGAATCTGGGAAAATAGAAAAGGGGAGGGAAATTTTTGGAAGCAAGAAATGACCTCAAAAAAACTTAATTGATATTTTTGATACTTTCTTTATTTTTGTTGTCCTTAATGAACAAAATGAGAAGGAAGATGTCTTCGTTGTCTCTGCAACTATTTTCAAACCTTTTGTCTTGTCCCCTTTCTATACATTTGAGATATATTTCATTTAGGAAAACTATACTAGAATGTAACTCATTGGTAGTTATTCAAGGATGATGCCCAAATCCTTAGATTTTCAAGAAGCTCAAGGAATGTTTCTTCTCAACTAGTAAATTGCTAGAAAAATAATGGCTTTGCTTACAATCTAAATACCATAGGACATTTTAATGTAGTATAACTAAAGACAAACAATATTACCAAAGGCTTAGTACCACTGGAGAGAATATATGATAAATGGGACAAAACAATGGGTCCTCATAAACCCCCCAGTAAAGATCAATTTTAGAAAGTCAATGCCGAAAACAAGGAGAGCCTAAGAATAATTAGAATTGGTAGAGCATGCATCCATTAAAAACAAAACAAATTTGAAGAGCTTATAGAGTAATTCAAAGACAAATTTTCCATGATATCATTAAAAACATATAAAACCAATGTCACTAAGAATATTATTCCTTTGAAAGCATAGTCAAATCCATCCAAGAAAAACCAAAAACCCATTAATCTCAAACAAGGCCTAATCACCACCCTCGAACCAACTATCTTACAACACAGGAATCAAAGAGCAGGGACTGCCTTATTGGGCACGTATCGAACATACATCGATCTGTGAATCCCATCACAAATGTCTTATGAAATCCTCGTAAGTCGAACCTCTTTGTCTAGCTTCTTGCAATTCACATCTTTTCTAAAATGCTCTGCGATGTAAACTTGTTTTATCTATCTTCTAAATGGATTGTTGCAATGATATCTAAAACCTGTTCACCTTCCATAAAACTATCTAATGGAAAAATATCATCATAGAACACATATTCGCTTCCTATTTTAGTATCTGGACCTGATATTCATAGAATGAAATAATTTTGTTCTAATTTTATGCAAAAATAGAACTTGGACCTGATTTCTCTCTGACGAATTGTAGTGACCACCACATTACTTATGACAATCTTGATGATAAAATTCATTTGTAGTTCTTTCTCATCCTTCATGACATGATCATAAGTGTGAGTTATTAATTGTTTTATTCTATCAACACTATGTGCCTCAATGTTAACCATTCAAACTCACGCCTTGTCATTCCTTCGAAGATCTGCGTCCACAATCCTAAACTTGCAAAAAGAAAACAAAAATAAATGCCGCTTGTTTCCACATTAATGTACATCGATTTGGAATTATCTTTTCTTGGTGAGTATGAATTTCCTACGAGTTTTCTACCTTGAATCATGTTATACCTTAATTTGTTGTATCAAATTCTTTTACTATGAGTTATAGAAGCTACGACAAATCTTTGCGAGCATTGATTTGAATGTGTTTCCCTTGTCTTAATTGATTACTATGCATCCTATACACAATTGTTAACCACAGTCCTATGAAATAAATTTAATGCTTCAATTTAGTGATCTCTTGTGATCACTTTCAGGGTTGGGCTAGTGTAGTCAGGTTGTTCACCTTTTAAAAGAAAATGCTTGATCTACTACAAGAGACTCGTGAGTATTATGGTAGGTACTCACATGCAATTGAAATCTTATGGTAGGTACAAGCAACTGAGTCTTTGTGCCAAACAATCTACTCAAAAAGCGAGACGCTTCTAGAACAACAAAGGCTTCTTACCTTTTTGGTAGGGACTTGTTGCTTAGCAACTCTCCTTGTTTAATATGCAATGCATACAAAATGTTATCAAATATATTTAAATTTTCCTATTAAGTTAATATATACATTAATTAAAAAGTCATATTTTACCCTATTTTGTTAGAAAAAACATAGGTTTTAATCACTAATCATTTGATTTTATATAAGCATTTACCATCGACATAAGAAAATAAAATAAAAAATAATAGTATTAGAGACAAAAATTTCAACATTTATAGTGGTAAAACCTCTATAATGTGTAGAGAAAACATTCACCGTCAATACTAAATTTATTAATAATCAAACTCTATTTCAATCAAGCAGTCTAAATGTGTGATAAATTGGCCATTTTCCAACCACTTAGAATAATGGGAGAGAAAACTGGCATTTTTGGCTTGAAATATGATAGGATTCATTATTGATGGATTCGTAGATATCAAAGGTTAACATTGCACAATCCGGTTACAGTAGGGGTATTTGAGGGTGATGAATCCACTTTTGCATTAAAAATAAGGATTTCATCTGTTCAAATTTGTAATTTTAGCAAATATTGCTTGACTAGATTTCGCCGATGGAAAACTAGAAAAGGTAGAAAACATAGAAAATATAGCCTTCTTCCTATTACGATAAATCCTCCAACACCCCTCAAACATAGAGCTTAACCAAGATCCAACATCCACAAGGATCTACGTTGATCTACCTTGACCAAAGCTCTACATTGAGCCATGGCTTCCATAAGACTCATTTATGGGGCCACCCTCCACAAGGCTCTATTGATGAGACTTAGCAGAGGAGGCTCTTGATACTCAACCTATGCAAGCGAAGGATGATCATAAGTGGGTCAGAAGCATCAACATTCCCTATCCACACATGCCTAAAGTATGGTCTAGAGATCAACTCCTTTGAAGTTTGATCTTGCTTAAGAGTTGAGAAAGATGTCATAGATCAAGCACAAGAAAAAAATGAATTATATTTGGGCATGATTTAAGCCGCCAAGATTGATCAATCACTTCCCTTTTGTGTCATATTCGTGTTTAATAACTTGTTATTGCATAATTTCATACTCGATTCAGGTGCATCCAACAATATGATGTATTTGCAAGTCATGAATCATCTTTACCTTTAGTACACTCAACCACACTACAATGTTTTTGGCATTGATTATTGAGAGGTCAAGTTTTGTTGTATGATTAAAGATCTGGAGGTCAAGCTTGTAGCTTATTTGGGTAAATTGATCTTCATTGATGTGGTAGTAGTAGATCTCCTAGTTGTATGGGGAATGTTTCTTTAAATAATATGGGTTGCCACTATTGGTGGAAATTTCTAGTTGGATCTATCTTATGCCACCATCTAATGTCTTATAAGTACAACATTAAGCTATGCAACAGGAAATAATTGAAATTTAACATAGAAGACCCAAATAATCCAATGAATGAGATAGTTTTCATTGAGGATGACTTGGAAATTACAACAATGATGGTTGAAATTTACCATCCTTTGGAGCACATTGGTTCTAGTGAAGAAAAAGTTGTTGGTGCTTTGTGGACTTTGCATTT
The DNA here is from genome assembly GCA_009831015.1 of Picea engelmannii. Lineage (NCBI taxonomy): Eukaryota > Viridiplantae > Streptophyta > Pinopsida > Pinales > Pinaceae > Picea > Picea engelmannii. Next base: position 80,675 of record ML830186.1, on the reverse strand, counting down.
TGATGAAGCATGATCTAGTAATGGTGTTGGTGTGGATTGGTCCTCACTTATCCTCTTAAACTAAATCATTTCTACTCATCTCATCTTAAATTTGACTTCATGAATAATATAGTTGAGAAACACTCTTGTTGGTTCTTGATTTAGTAATAAAATTGGGGATAAAATTGTTGCATGTATTTGGGAACATTGATTTAATTATCCGTTTGAAACTTGTATTTAATCAAGAATGAAATATTACAGTGTTATAGAAATGCTACTTGGAACTTAATCGATATTTTTGACACATTCTCTATTTTTGATGTCCCTATAAAAAAAATGAGAAGGAAGATGGCTTTGTTGAATTTGTAGCTAATTTCCATCCTTTTGTATTGTCCCCTTTCTATAAATTTAAGATAATTGTCATCTTTAGGAAAACTATCCTAGAAAATGTTACTCATTGGTAGGTATACGAGGATGATGCCTAAATCCTTATATTTTCAAGAAGCTCAAGGGAGTTTTCCTCTCAATTAGTAAACTTCCAGAAAAATAATGGCCTTGTCTATATTCTAGATACCATAAAAGACTACAATGTAGTACGATAAAAGATAAATGAGATGACCAAAGGCTTAGTACCACTAAAAAGAATATATGATAGATGGGACAAGACAAAGGTTCCTCATAAATCCCCCATTCAAGATCAAGTTCAAGAAGATGATGCTAACAACAAGGAGAGCCCAAGAATAATTAGAATTTCTATAACATGCATCCATGAAAAACAAAACAAAATTGAGGAGCTTATAAGAGAATTCAAAGGCGCGTTTTCCTTGAATTATGATGAATTGAAGACATACGAAACAAATGTCACTAATCATACTATTCCTCTGAAAACGTAGACAAATCCATTCAGGAAAAACCAAAGACCCATTAATCCTAGATAAGGCCTAATCATTTAGAACCAATTGAATAAATTATGTGGTGGTGGGATTTTGTCACCTATAAGATATTCAACACGGGTCACTAATTTGGTTCCAATTAGGAAAATGAATGGTGAAATTGGAGTTTGTATTGATTTTTGAAACATGAACCATACGTCTCTGAAGGATAACTATCCTCTTCCCAAGACAGATCATATGTTACAGGATATTGCAAGCTCTCAGATGTTATATGTGTTGGATAAATTCTTTTCAAAGTGTTGGTTTCTAAGGAAGACAGTTGGGTATGTGTTATATTCATTGCATGACTAGTTTTAGTGTCTACTACTTTGCGCCGGGCGCGTGGGGGTTTAGGGGCACCGCCCCCAAATATTTTTTGCCTCATTTTTTGTGTCGCCTCAATTTTCGTGTCCATTGTTGGGCATTTTTTCATCACATGGGTGTTTTTTCCGACGATTTTCTATTTCTGGTTAAGGAATTAGGGTTATTGACTAATCTAGGTCATTGGGTTAGGGTTTTGGATGTCGTTGGCTCCTATATGTATATTGTACTGTAAACAATGTATGATAGTGAATGAATATAAAATATGTTGGTTTTCCCGATTTGGGTTTCCAGGGGAAAAATCTCTGTGTAATGTGTGTATTTTCCATTGTATCTTTTTTGTTCTTTTACTGAAAATATGTTTGCAGTAAATAATTGTACAAGGTTAAAATATACAAGGATAAGTAAAATACAACTTTCACTACTTCTTGGGGAAACTTTCCTATATTTAGATTCCCTTTGGATTGGGTAACATAGGCACAACATTCCAATGAGCCATGGATTATTTATTTGTCAATATTATGAATGAGATCATCATTATTTACTAACATGATTTGGTAGTATTTTCAAAGCAACAAAAGGATCAATTACACATCTTAGGAAATATTTTGAAAGGTGTCAAGAATTTGACATATCTTTGAATCCTAACAAGTCAATCTTTGTGGGTCACTTAGGGGTATCTCTTTGGACACATCTATTTGAAGTATGGAGTGAAGATAGATCCAACCATACTTGAGGATATTCAACAAGTTATATTACCCATAAACAAGAAGTCATTCAAGTCATTTTCTGGGTAGCTTAACTTCTTGAGAATGTTAGTGCCAAATTTTGTTGAAATCACAAAGCCCATCAAAACCATGCTAAAAATAGACAACAGATCTAATGGACCATCCAAGGAAGGTGAGATTTCAAAGAAATCAAGAAAGCTATATTGTTTACCATTGTCTTGGTGAGTCCTAATTATTCTAATGGATTCTAGACATTCTCATTTGCATATGAGTATACATGCATGCCAACATCCTTGTCTAGAAGAACTAAGATGGTTTTGAATAACTAATAGAATTCATGAGCAAAGGAGTAAAAAATGTTGAGTTGAAGTATACTTCCACTGAAAATCAAACTAATCCCTTAAGCACTTCAAAGAATACATTTGGAGTTCAACGATAAGGCCATATGCATGGCATTCAATGATAAAAGACATTTATCTTAACAAGGATGTGAAGGGCATTGAGGAAGATGGATAACAAAGATATAAGATTGCAGTTTGGAATTGAAGCCTACAAAATTGGGTAGAGGACTAGGTTTAACAAAATTGATGAATGAAACAATATGTAGATCATGTTGGTTGTGGAGCCTAATTTTCTTCCTGATTCATAGGTCTTTTCTTTCAACCGTGTTTATACCCCATGAAGTATTTAGAGCCCATAAGTATGTACACTCTTCCACGCGGGGGAGTGCAGAGGGGGGGTACCCCCTCTACGAGGTCTGGGGGGGATATCCCCTCGGTTGGGGGGTCTAGGGGTAAGCGGGCCCCCAACGGGGGTTCGGGGACAACATCCCCCAATGGGGGTTTAGGGGCGAAGCCCCCGAAGCAAAAATTGCCTTGTAAAAGTATATTAATTTCATTGTAAATCTGGACCGTTCATATAAGGTTGCAGATCTAACGGTAGATATTATGTTAGGGTTTTTTTCCCTAGAAGGCAACCCTCTCTTATGAGGGAAATGTATTGCGGCTATGGTTGATAGTGAATATTGTATTATGAGAGAGGAGACTGTGAGAGAAAGAAGAGGAAGTTACAGCGGGTTTTACTGTAGGTTGTATCCCTTCATTTGCTGGATAATAATAAAGGAAGGACCTGGCAATTTCTCTGGTGGACGTAGCCCACACTGGGTGAACCTCGTAAATCTGTGTCTCTCTTGTATTGTGTGTCTTCTGTGTTTTGTTTCTGCATTTGTTTTATATTATTGCTCCGTGATCCTGTTTTTCTAACAGATCATTCAAGGAAATGATGATTTAATGCAAAAAATTAGTGCCATGCATTTATTGTTATGAAGAAATAAAGAATCTATAAAGTCATCATATTTTATTATATTTGAAGAATATTTATTTTCCTTACTATTTGAATAGAGATTAAAAAGAACCTTAAAACTAAAATTGAACAATTTGATTTGAGTTATGGAAAAAATCTAGTAAATACACACTAATTTGCAGTATTAATGTGTTTATTAGCAACACAATGCAACAACAATACCAAAGAATAACATAACTAAAAAACACATTCTAAATTGTTGTGAAGTGCAACTAAAAATATTGTGAAATAAACATACATAACAAGATTGTGGAAGAAAGAAAACTTTTAGAACATCAAGTCATTTTGGTAGAGAATTTTCACCCCACAAATCTTTTCTCGTTGTTACAATGCCACATCAACCATTTATCTTAATTCTTAGTCCCCACTTGTATTAAAAGCTTCACCTTCTTCCCAAAGTAAGATCTTGGAGTGGTAACAAGCTACAAGCCAATGCCAAAATAAAAGATTGCCCACAAGCATTTGAAATAATACAACGAAATGTCTAAATCAAACCATTATCCATAGTTATATGTATCCTCCAATGTACTACTAGATGGGTCCTTGGTTTAAGAAAGAAAATAAAATTGTATTTATTCTTCCACTAATTTTGTCTTTCTCTTTTCATGTCATAAGGGTGAAGGAAAGTGGCTACATTGTTTTTCATTTTTGTCTTTTACTCTACTAAAGTTTGGAGTTTGGATTCAATACATCGTGGAATAAATGTTTATCGTCAACTAGAAGGTGATACTATGCGTGATAATATGCATTAGGAATATATAGATAATAAAACTATAATGATTGTTATTAAAAAAAACATGAAAACTTCACTATCTTTTTCAAAATAAAAAGATAAATCTTTATAAAAAAATAATTTTGATTATATATTAAGTTTTAACACTTTTATTTAATTATAAATGATATTTAAAAATGCATATTATGCAAATTAACAAGATAACATTCTTATTTTAGTTATTTTTTATTTTCATATATTTATAATGTTGAGGTACCAAGATTGATCAATACCAACCCTTTTATGGTACAATGGTGTTTAATAACTTGTTATTGCATAATTGCATGATTGATTTAGATGCATCCAACAATATGATGTAATTGCAAGTCATGAATCATCTTGACCTTTATATCACTTGAGCACACCATATTGTTTTTTCCATGGACTCTTGAGAGGTCAAGTTGTGTGGTGTGATTAAATATTTGGAGGTCAAACTTGCAGTTTTTTTGGATAAATTGATCCTCATGGATGTGGTAGTAGTATATATTTGAACTACATCAAGACTATTGCTTTCAAGAAGATGGGTTGCCAATATTGGTGGACATGTCCAACCGATCTATCTTATGCCACCATCCAATCTCTTATAAGTACAACATCAAGCTATGCAACAATAAAGCATTGAAATTCAACATAGAAGACCCAAATATACCAATGAATGAGATAGTTTGCAGTGAGGATGACTTGGTAAATTGCAACAAATATGGTTGAAATTGACCATCCTTTGGAGCCTATTTCTGCTAGTGAATAAAAAATTGTTGGTGCTTTGTGGACTCTGCATTTTAATGAATAATGATCTAGGAATGTTGTTGGTGTGGAATGGTCCTCGCTTATCCTTTAAAACCAAATCATTTCCCACTCATATTGCCTTGAATTTGACTACATGAATAATGTATTTGAGAAGCACTCTTGTTGGTTCTTGATTTTGTAAGAAATTTGGGGATGCAATTGATCCAGGGGGATCTAGAATGCTCACAGAGGTCTAGGAGGATCCAATAATGCTCAAAATTTGATTGTCTCAAATGTTCTTGAAAAGGACTTCATTGTGTAGAGCTTGACGATAGCTTTCCAACTGCGCAAAAATCATCTCAAACGAAGTGCATCCAACAATATGAAATTAAGGGAGTTTTGCTCTCAATTGGTAAATTGGCAGAAAAATTATGGCTTTGCCAACAATCTAGATACCATAGGAGACTATAATGTAGTACAACTAAATACAAACAAGATTACTAAAGTCTTAGTACCACTAGAGAGAATATATGATAAATGGGACAAAACAAGGGGCATGTTATCCTCGATCTCTAGGGATAACTAGGAGATCATGTCTCGAGGCCTACAGGTCCCAGACATGGAGTACCGAGAGCTGGATCGACCTGAGAATGGCCCTGGAGGGTCCATCCTTCTTCTTCTTTGCCAGATTTGTCCTGTCAACAGCAACAACTTCCGTCACCATCGGCTTGGACTTGCATAAGAGAAGACTCTTGCTCCATGAGGTAATTGGTCCAGGTATCATGGTATGTGTCGTGTTTGATCATTATAACCTTCTTATATATGCATCAGGTTCCTTACATTTTTGATAACTACTTGGATCTTACACTAACCCACTTGACCATTGTTTGGGGGATTAATGGGGTGAACTAGCAAGCTTGTATTCATGGGTTTTGGTTAGCCACCAGGGGGGATTTGAAGAGCCATCGTCCGCTCCCACCATACTATCACTTTACATCTTATCTCCCACACATCCATCCCACTCCCATAGTCTGGGCATTAGGATGACCTACTTGAGGGGTTACACTTTGTCCCATGGGAAGAAGGGGCTAAAGGCCCAGGGGGTAAAATCCCCTGGTAAAAGATAAAAGCCATAGGAAATAAAACCTAGAGATGCTTCGCCCAGAGATCCCCGAGAAGGCAATAAAAGGACTCTCGATAAGAAACAAAAGGGACCCAAAGAAAAATAATAAAACAAGACCTGACCAAGAGGATGGGAGGTCTCATCACAAGCCGGCCCATTATGTTCGTAGGTATCTAGCAGTATGACATTGCCATTATCTGGTCACCACGCCAGGATAATGACCTTTGGTTGCATGGCCAAGGGAAAGGGGGTCTCATCATGAGCTAGCTTTATCATTTCTGCGAAAATACCAGTGGGTAACACTATCAGCTCTGGTCACCATGCCAAGGCAGTGTCCTCTGGTCATATCTTGAAGTAAAAAAGAAAGAAAAACAATAAATAAAGAATAAAGGTGATAAAGGGGCTTGGAAAAAGTGCATCCATGACAGGTACAACTCACCTTCTACAAAGGCACCCACGGACAACACCTACCCCTGGTCTTGCTATGACTGGACATCCTTAGACCATACCACTTCATGTACATGGCTTGAATGATCTTCTGTGGAAACTTTCCTTTTCTTGTGGATACTGGCCCAATAGGATATTCTGTCTATGTCTTCAACTTTGTAAAGTAGGTCAGTGTAATGTCTTTGAGCTATTAGAGGATATGCTAGGGATTTTATGAATGTATTTGATAAATTTAATGATGAAATATGATTAACATTGCTATGATCCCGAGGACTGATGAGCCCATGGAGGGCGTAGTTTTTGATGTGCAGGACCATCCCCGACGGACAGGTACCAGTGGACCGGTACACATGGGGATATGATTAGCTTGGACCTCCATGGGGATGAAGATCCCATCAGATGGTTGCTGGATGGTAGAGGTAGGACAACGTTGTGATGAGCCTTTGCATGAGAAGAAAGAAGGACGTTTCACCCAGGACACTTTGGCAGAGCCCGACCTAGGGGGAATCACCCACAGAAGATGGAACGTTTGCCTTTGATGGACAGGACGTCACCCAGGAGAGCAGGACGTCATTCTCAGTGTGTGGCAGTGTGCTGAGGTCATTTGGCACGAGTGGCAGCTTGGAGGAGCCCTAGAAGGGCCAACGTTTGGTTTCTGGATGCTATATTTTCCCAAAAAGGGCCAATGTCTCCCTCAGAGGGGCTTGGCATCCCTCTTTTTGCTCATATTATGACATCTTTCTAGCAGTTAATGTAAAAATAGTGTAAATTTTATAGTCAACCTTGTCGATTGTTTTAATGACCTAAATTTTAATTCAAAGGTCATGGATTGGTATAAATAGAGGACATTTCTCCTCATTTGAAACATAACAGAACTCACTCTCTTGTGAGAGATTATCTTTTAGCTTTTTCTTGGTATATTTGGTCTTGGAAGTGAGGCACAACTCTTATTGGAGGATTCTTCTTGGCATTTATGGTGTTTCTCTCATGGAAGGTTTACAACTAGGGTTTGATTATGCATTCTTCCTGATATGTAAGTGAATTTCTCATGCAAAACTTCTTAAATGAATGGTTGTAGGCTTCATTTATTACATTTTCTATATCATTGCTATTATATTGTTGAATCTTGAAACCCTAGGTAGCAAGCACACTAGTAGGTCATTTCTATATGTCCCCATGCTTGAGAAATTGTTTTAGCCACTGATAAAGGAAGATATAGCCTAGCCGTTGCTACACTTATCTCCCTTTTTCTGAGTTAGCATCAAAGTATAGGTTGAATAGAGGAGACAATCTAGGCCTAGTTAATTCTACACCTAGGGTTTTAACCTTCTAGGGTTTAAAAATACTTGCTCCTTCAACACTTTTCTCCCTTAGATTTGTATTTAGAAGCTAGCCATTTTGCCAAGAGTATTTAGAGAAAGAGGAAGGAGCATGAGGCCTTGCTTAAGCAACACCGGAATGAGCCTCCTTCCCTTAGAGTTTTGATTCTGGGGCCCTGCCATTGCAGCACCATAGAACCTAACCCTCTAGTCTTTAAATTTTTCCTCCTGAGATTTTTGCCCTTACTTTTGACTCCATATTACCCTAAGGCACTGGTATTCTTTCCAACGTTGAGCTTGTTGTGCAAATTCATCTTTCAAACTTTCAAATTTTGAAACCCTAACTAACCCTAATGCCACTAACTAGGGTTGATGTCATACCTGACATAGCAAGCCCTCTAACTCAACAATTAATGATGACGTCAGGCCTTTATTGAGCCAATTTTGATTGATAATACCGTTGGCTTGGTCATCCTATGATAGATATTGATGAATTGGTAATTTTCAGTGGCTAATTAGTGAAACGTTGAACTCATCTTATCTATTATATTGCTTATTGAATGAAATCAGATAGTCAAGAAGTACTAACCCTTTGAATTATAACCTGCAAATATATGTATATATTGTGTTATTATTGTCTTGTTTCGAGCAAGTGTTCTCAACAGGGACTTCACTTCCTTATTGGTTGATTAGCCGGAATATCTGATATTGGTGGTAACCTGCGAGGAGGAATAACCTTAACTTTTGACCTTTTACTCTTTGCCTCTTCAAACCCTAGGTTACCAGGGACGTCTATCCTGGGCTAACCTCCCTAAACAGAAAGAGCCCCCCATCGAGGTGACATTGTGTGGGGAGGTTCCTGTTACACCAGTTTGACCCTTATCATTTAGCTTTGTAACCTAAAATAGAAACTGCACGATAACATTTTGGTGTCATTGCCGGGGAACACTGAGTCAATCTTCCTCAATGACAAATCTTTTGGTAAGCCTTGCCTCTAGATGCTGTATTCTTACAAGCTTACCTGGTGACTCCACTAGGGTGTTTTCCCTTATCTTTGATAGTTTCAAGAAAACTATTTGGCGACTCCACTAATGACGAAGCCAACTATGACTTCACAATGGGATCTAGGAAACTACAGACCTTTGGATATGAGTAAAATCCCAGGATTTCCCAGAAAATGCCTCTCTTTTATAAGAATCAACTTCCTAGATTCTTTGGCCTCGATGGAGAAAATCCTGATTATCATATGAGCAAATTTTGGGAGTTCTTTCAATACTACCCTGTCAGTGACGAGGTTGAAGACTTGGTGATGAAACTCTTCTTTGCCTCTCTGCATGAAGGGGCTAAAAAATGGTATGATAATCTTTCGGTTGCCAACATCACATCCATGGACCATTTTGAAGAAGTCTTCCTTGCAAAGTGGGCTTTGAAATTGGAAGATGTACAATCATTACTGAAAGACCTTGAAGGCATAAAACAAGCAGGTTATGAGATTGTCAAATTTTTCGGGGCTAGGTTCTAGAAGTTGTTTTACCAGATTCCTGAAAGCCATCGTCCTAAAGGCAAGTACCTCGTTTATATCTATACTAATGGACTTCAGGGGCATTTGAGCTTCCTCCTAAATAAAAGGAATCCGAAAACACTTGCAGAATCTCACAACATGGCCATTCAGATCGAAAGGAATCTCCTCTCATCTGGAATCAATGGTACCACCATGGACACTCTTAGCTTGATGAAACTAGTTTCCCTTGAAACCTTTGTTGAAGATACACAAGAGAGAATGGAACAAGTTTTCGACCAATAGAATGAGGACATGATTAAGGAGCAAGAACCTAAGCAAGATGATGAAGTATCCACCCGTGCTTCTCCCTCTGATGAAGTTGTCCAGGAACCTATTTCTCCTGTTCAGCAAAGTGAAGATGAGGTTAGTTGCTTTTCACTTCAGAATTTCGATGATACCGTGTTCCTTGATTCAAAAGATGAAGGGGAAAATAAAGCTTTGAACAAAGTTAATGGTCCTCGCTGTGCAATCAAAGAATTAGGCCTTCCAATTCAAGAAGAAGGAGTGATCCCTGAGGATGAGACCATAATGCATGCTGAAAACACCAAAGTCCTCGAAGTTCCTACGCAAGAAGAAATAGTAAGTTACCCTCCTCCCCTAGTTTTTAATGATTCTTTACCTTGTGATGAAGAGGAGGAGGAGAATGAACTTTCAAATATTTCAAACCCTGCATGTTATGACACATATAGTGACATTGTTGGTAACATTGACGAGTTCATACATGTTGGAAAACGTAGGTGGGATGTAGTTGGTTATGACCTGGATCCCATCTATGACACTGAGAGTCATTTCTAGTTGTTTCCCTTGCAGTTACCACAACAGATTACTTTTGACCAGTGGCAACAAGAAGATGAGGTTTTTACCCATACCTTCCAAAAGACCAAGGATGACCCAGTACCTTATTTTCCTGATGATTTTCGGTCATACCTTGAGGACTTTGATGACTATTCTTTTGAGCATTTGGATTTATTTTGTGAAGATGATTGTCAATCACCTATCTGCTCAGATATTGATACAAGTGAGAACATGGTTTGCCTAAGGAAAGTCTCTTATGGCTTTTCACTCCAGCCACCTGTTGTTACTTTACCATGCTTGTCCATTAAAGGTGTGCTTGGGAAGTATATTTTTAATGTTGAGTTTCCTCTTAGGAAAAACCTGAACTCCAAAGGTTGGTTGGGTACTGCATGTTTAAGTCAGTTTTTCAATTTTCCCTTTACAATTTGCCAATCGTCTGCTAGATCTTTTTCGATCCCTTCTTTGACTTTAGAATGTGAGGATGTCCTGGGTAACCAGTTTGCAGGTCCTTTGAGTTAGTTTGATGAACCTTGCATTTCTCGTGACCCTTTCTTGAAGTGGATTGAGTACTTTCCTCAGAGATGGACTTGGCAGAATTTTATCCCTCCCACCCGCCTCCATGAGTTAGACTTTGAGATTCTTGATAATGTGATATATATTCTAACTCATGACATTTTTGTGCCTGATTTATCATTGTTTTGGTTTATGATGAAGCACAAAGGCAGGTATTGAGGAACGTTGTTGGGCTGGCTTCACTGGTTGCTTGACTACACCAACATCTAGCCAACAGGTCAGTACAGGTAAGTGTTTCACTTTCTATGTGCATTTATGATTACTTTGTATACATATATTATATTTGCAGGGTGGAAATACCACCCCACCTTTGTCGTTGATGCTTTCTTTTCAAGTGTGAGTAGGTCTATAGGTTTATGCCAGAGATGTCGAGGTTCTCATGCGCTCTATGGTGAGCACATGTCCCCGAGTTGGAGCCAGATGTTATCCCCGATCTCTAGGGATAACTAGGAGATCATGTATCAAGGCCCATAGGTCCTAGACATGGAGTACCGAGAGCTGGATCGACCTGAGCATGGCCCTGGAGGGCCCATCCTTCTTCTTCTTTGCTAGATTTGTCCTATTAGCAACAACAGCTTCCATCACCATCGGCTTGGACTTGCATCATAGAAGACTCTTGCTCCATGAAGTAATTGGTCCAGGTATCATGGTATGTGTCATGTTTGATCATTATAACCTTCTTATATATGCATCAGGTTCCTTACATTTCTGATAACTGCTTGGATCTTACACTAACCCACTTGACCATTGTTTGGGGGATTAACGGGGTGATCTAGCAAGCTTGTATTCATGGGTTTTGGTTAGCCACTATAGGGGATTTGAAGAGCCATTGTCTGCTCCCACCATACTATCACTTTACATCTTATCTCCCACACATCCATCCCACTCCCCTAGTCCAAGCATTAGGATGACCTACTTGAGGGGTTACACTTTGTCCCATGGGAAGAAGGGGCTAAAGGCCCAGGGGGTAAAATCAGCTGGTAAAAGATAAAAGCTATAGAAAGTAAAACCTAGAGATGCTTCACCCAGGGATCCCCTAGAAGGCAATAAAAGGCCTCTCGATAAGAAACAAAAGGGACCCGAACAAAAATAATAAAACAAGACCTGACCAAGAGGATGGGAGGTCTCATCACGAGCTGACCCATTATGTTCATAGGTATCTAGCAGTATGACATTGCCATTATCTGGTCACCATGCCAAGGTAATGAGCTTTGGTTGCATGACCAAGGGAAAGGGGGTCTCATCATGAGCCAACCATATCATTTCTACAAAAATACCAGTGGGTAACACTGTCAGCTCTGGTCACCATGCCAAGGCAGTGTCCTCTGGTCAGACCTTGAAGTAAAAAAGAAAGAAAAGCAATAAATAAAGAATAAAGGCGATAAAGGGGCTTGGAAAAAGTGCATCCATGACGGGTACAACTCACCTCCTACAAAGGCACCCACGGACAACACCTACCCTTGGTCTTGCTATGACTGGACATCCTTAGACCATACCACTTCATGTACATGGCTTGAATGATCTTCTGTGGAAACTTTCCTTTTCTTGTGGATACTGGCCCAATAGGATATTCTGTCTATGTCTTCAACTTTGTATAGTAGGTCAGTGTAATTTCTTTGAGCTATTAGAGGATATGCTAGGTATTTTATGCATGTATTTGATAAATTTAATGATAAAATATGATTAACATTGCTATGATCCCAAGGACTAATGATGATTCGGATTATTTTCGGCACGAAATGAGAGCGGAGATATAATAAAGAAATGCACAGAGATATCGCGTATATCCAGTAATATAACATAAATATATCAGAGATGCAACCATAAAAACAGAGATACAATAATACACAATTTCTATTAATGAAAGAAATGTACAGAGACTGTAAAAATACAGAGTGAAAGACTAGCTAGAATGGTGGCAGCTTATCTCTGAGAAGAGATGTGACGGCTACTCGCATTCGCAAGAAGATGATTACAATGAGGCTTGGAAGGCCCTTTTACAATAGATGGGAATGCCAAAAGTCCTAGACATCCAAAAACCTAACCCTAGGAGATGAAGCGCCAAAAGTCATGTGGGCCCCGTTTGGGTAAGTGAGTACATCAACTTCCCAGGGTCGTAACTTTTGCATACGATCTTCGTTTTAGGCGTGTGATAGCTCGTTGGAAAGGTATTGTTGAGGAGATTCATTTTGGGGGCTCAATCATTCCTTTGGATATCATTGAGAACCTCTATCTCAAAAAACCTTCATTTGGACCCTCAAAATGGCCCCGGAAGTTAAAACCTGCTAAAAATAGTAAATTGCCAATATGGCCAGAAAACTGTTTTGAGCCATTTGGAAAAGGTGGGTGGCCACCGATATCCACCCGGATCAAATGAGCCCATGAAGGGCGTAGTTTTTGATGTGCAGGACCATACCCGACGGACAGGTACCAATGGACCGGTACACATGGGGATATGATTAGCTCGGACCTCCATGGGGCTGAAGATCCCATAAGATGGTTGCTGGATGGTAGAGGCAGGACAACGTTGTGATGAGCCTTTGCATGAGAAGAAAGAAGGACGTTTCACCCAGGACACTTTGGCAGAGCCCGACCTAGGGGGAATCACCCACAGAAGATGGAACATTTGCCTTTGATGGACATGACGTCACCCAAGAGAGCAGGACATCATTCTCAGCATGTGGCAGTGTGTTGAGGTCATCTGGCACGTGTGGCAGCTTGGAGGAGCCCTAGAAGGGCCAACGTTTGGTTTCTGGATGCTGTATTTGCCCAAAAAGGGCCAACATCTCCCTTAGAGAGGATTGACGTCCCTCTTTTTTCTCATATTATGACATCTTTCTAGCAGTTAATGTAAAAATAGTGTAAATTTTATAGTCATCCTTGTCGGCTGTTTTAATGACCTAAATTTTAATTCAAAGGTCATGGATTGGTATAAATAGAGGACGTTTCTCCTCATTTGAAACATAACAGAACTCACTCTCTTGTGAGAGATTATCTTTTAGCTTTTGCTTGGTATCTTTGGTCTTGGAAGTGAGGCGCAACTCTTATTGGAGGATTCTTCTTGGCATTTATGGTGTTTCTCTCATGGAAGGTTTACAACTAGGGTTTGATTATGCATTCTTCCTAATATGTAAGTGAATTTCTCATGCAAAACTTCTTAAATGAATGGTTGTAGGCTTAATTTCTTACATTTGATATATCATTGCTATTATATTTCTGAATCTTGAAACCCTAGGTAGCAATCACACTAGTAGGTCATTGCTATATGTCCCCATGCTTGAGAAATTGTTTTAGCCATTGATAAAGGAAGATATAGCCTAGCCGTTGCTACACTTATCTCCCTTTTTCTGAGTTAGCATCAAAGTATAGGTTGAATAGAGGAGATGTCCTTGGCCTAGTTAATTCTACACCTAGGGTTTTAACCTTCTAGGGTTTGAAAAACCTTGCTCCTTCAACACTTTTCTCCCTTAGATTTGTATTTTGAAGCTAGCCGTTTTGCCAAGAGTATTTAGAGAAAGAGGAAGGAGCATGAGGCCTTGCTTAAGCAACACTGGAATGAGCCTCCTTCCCTTAGGGTTTTGATTCTGGGGCCCTGCCATTGCAACACCATAGAACCTAACCCTCTAGTCTTTAAATTTTTCCTCCTGAGATTTTTTCCCTTACTTTTGACTCCATATTACCCTAAGGCACTGGTATTCTTTCCAACGTTGAGCTTGTTGTGCAAATTCATCTTTCAAACTTTCAAATTTTGAAACCCTAACTAACCCTAATGCCACTAACTAGGGCTGACATCATACCTGACATAGCAAGCCCTCTAACTCAGCAATTAATGATGACGTCAGGCCTTTATTGAGCCAATTTTGATTGATAATACTGTTGGCTTGGTCATCCTGTGATAGATATTGATGAATTGGTAATTTTCAGTGGCTAATTAGTGAAACGTTGAACTCATCTTATCTATTATATTGCTTATTGAATGAAATCATATAGTCAAGAAGTACTAACCCTTTGAATTATAACCTGCAAATATATGTATATATTGTGTTATTATTGTCTTGTTTCGGGCAGGTGTTCTCAACAGGGACTTCACTTCCTTATTGGCTGATTAGCCGGAATATTTGATATTGGTGGTAACCTGCGAGGAGGAATAACCTTAACTTTTGACCTTTTACTCTTTGCCTCTTCAAACCCCAGGTTACCGGGGACGTCTCCTCTGGGCTAACCTCCCTAAATAGAAAGAGCCCCCCATCAAGGTGACATTGTGTGGGGAGGTTCCTGTTACGCCAGTTTGACCCTTATCATTTAGCCTTGTAACCTAAAATACAAACTGTGCGATAACATGGCCCTCATAAGTCCCCCATTCAAGATCAATTTTAGGAAGTCAATGCCAACAACAAGGAGAGAAAGTGAATGAATAGAATTGGTAGAGCATGCATCCATGAACAACAAAACAAAATTGAAGATCTTATAAAATAATTTAAACATGTGTTTTCCTTGAAGTATGATGAATTGAAGACATATAAAACAAATGTCACTAAACATCTTATTCCTTTGAAAGCATAGGAAAATCCATCTAGGAAAAACCAAAGACCCATTAACCTCGAACAAGGCCTAATCATTGAGAAACAATTGAATAAATTATGTCATGGTGTGATTTTTTCACCAATAAGATATTCAACATGGGTTGCTAACTGTTTTCTAAGAAGGAAAAAGAAGGGTGAAAGTAGAATTTATATTTATTTTTGAAACTTGAACCATATGTGTTTGAAGGATAACTATCCTCTTCCTAATATGTATCATATGTTTCAGAATTTTACAAGCTCTCAAATGCTATACTAATTGGAAAAATGATTTGGAAAGTGTTGGTTGCTAAGGAAGATCAGTAAAATACAACCTTCACTACTCGGGGAAAATTTTCATATATTTAGATTTCCTTTGGATTGTGTAACATAGGTGCAACATTCCAATGAACCATGGATTATGTATTTGTTAACATTATGACTGAGATCATCATTATTTACTAATATGATTTGGTAGTATTTTCAATGAAACGAAAGGACCATGTCAAAGATCTTAGGAAATATTTTGAAAGGTATCGAGAATTTGACATATATTTGAATCCTAATAAGTTAATATTTTTGGGTCACTTAGGGGAATATGTTTGGGAACATCTATTTGAAGTATTAAGTGAAGATAGATCTAACCATAGTTGCTGCTATTTGACTAGTTAGATTTCCCATAAACAAGAAGCCATCCAAGTCCTTTTCAGGCAACTTAACTTCTTAAGAACGTTTATGCCAATTTTTTTTGAAATCACAAAGCCCATCACAACCATGATAAAAATTGGGTAAGAGGTTTAATACATGAACAAAGTAAGGTGAGATTTCAAAGAAACTAAACAAGTTGTATTGTCTACCCTTTTCTTGGTGAGTCCTAATTACGCCAAAGGATTCTAAATATTCACATTGGCATATGAGCATACACTTGAGAACAACCATGTCTAGAAGAACTGAGATGGTTTTGAATAACCAATATCATTTGTGAGCAAAGGATTAAAAAGCGTAGAGTTGAATTATACCTCCAATGTAAAACAAACTTTTTCTTTGGAAAAATCCCTTAAGCGCTCAAGATCAAACATTTGGAGTTCAACCATAAGGTTGTATGTGTAACATCCAATGATAAAAGACATTTTATCGCAACAAGGATGTGAAGGGAATTAAGGAAGATGGATAACAAAGATGCAAGATTACGATTTGGCATTGAAGCCTACCAAATTGGGTAAAGGAATGAGTTTAAAAAAATTGGTGGTTGAAAACAATATGTAGATCGTTCAAGGAAACTTTTATTTAACTTTGGCCAAAAATATGTTCCATGCATTTATTGTTTTGGAGCAGCTATAACATCTTATGAAGTCATCGTATTTTATTTGAAGAATATTTCTTGCCCCAACTGTTAGCTCCCAAAATGAACCCGTCCCTATGGTCGCATTTTGTGGGGGATAGCATGGCTATTGGTAGTTTTCTCAAATTGATTTTGAGTTTTTCTAGTTGAAAGACTTAGGTTTTTAATTTTGTCTTAGAAATAAGATGACCCATAAAGGTCTTCTCTTTAAAATTTTCATAAAATGCTTTCAACAGCTAACGTGTGTTTAAAAGATGAGTGTTAGCTGGTGAAAGTGGCGACTTTCAACAACTAAGGAGCATCTCTCATAGGTCTGTGCACTAGTGAAAGTGTTAATTTTCAAATATCTAAAGAAGCATTGTTGCGGGTTGTGCGTTGGCAAAAGTCATGACTTTCCACAGCTACAGAGCAGTTCTTATAGGATCGTGTGCTGATGAAAGTGAAGACTTTCAACAACTAAAGGGGGTTTTCCATAAGATCATGCGTTGGTGAAAGCGGTAAGTATCAATAGCTAAGGGGCATTTTCCACGGGCCGTTGGTTGGAGAAAGCGGGAATCACGTGCGTGTTATCCACGTTTCTAAAAGCAAATGATGATACGATCATCCCACGTCATGCAAATCCAAATCATCCGCTGATGAAAGTGGGTAATGATGGAGACTCAGTTTTGCACGTCAAAATAGGATTACGATGCAGATCTTATTCAGTGACGCATGCTTCACACTCATGGTGCCGAAAATGGTAATTTTGAATTCAACAACTCAGGAACAGAGGCTGTACTGTCGGGCTGACAACATCAAATCAGATCATTGCTTCCATATCACACATTGTTCACGAAGGTTTGTTAAAGTTTAAAATGTTAAAAAATAGAGCCGACTCCCGAGTGCTTTCAACAGCGCAAGACCTTGGCCCAATAACATATCACAGTGTTTGGTGTGCAGAACCGTTTGGGGTTTTGAATTGCAAATGGAAAGAATGATGCTTAAACTTGAAAGGCACTTTTCAATCCCTTCCCAAGCTCCAAATGAAGATTTGAAAACACCATTGGAAATCTTATATTCTCTAGATGTCGATCGACTATTCAGGCATGAAAACCGGATTTTCTATGACCGAGAAATTTGATTTTGAAAATCTGCTCTTTTCACCAGCTAATTCGTCGAAAATTTTGCTAGTTAGCTGTTGAAAGTGCCACCTTTCAGCAGCTTAGGAGCGTATTTTTCAGTAAATAAGCCATTGAAAGCCTGTCACGGCCAGAATGTTACGGTTTTTGCCCAGATCGTAAATTTTTTCATGAGAATGAATTGAAACCTCTTCTAAGGCTTTATTAATGAATTATCAAATCTATCTAATCAGCCACTTTTGGAAAATGAAGAGAA
>ML830186.1:41925-58315 GCA_009831015.1 Picea engelmannii | reverse complement strand
TCCTATATCTATTGTAAATTATTCACTCTTTGAGTGTGGAATACGGTTAATGAAAATTCTTCCATTCTTTCTCCCTTGCTTCTTCTTTCTCAATTTCTCTCTGCAAATGTGTGTAGTATTTTCTAGCTAGATATATTATGTGCAGGTTGAACACATTTACATGGTATCCAATTCAACGGACTACTAAGAAAAAACTACAGCAAATTATTTTTGCAGGTACTGAATATTGAAGAACGCAAAAAATATGGAATATATGTTTTACTCACCAATAATACTTCTCACGCCTCGTAACTATTTGGAGTAGAAGCCAAAGATTCTAATTCTTCTCAGAAGTAGAGGCTTATACCAAATAACAATGGAAATGGAAGTATATCCTGATTCCGCCGATGAGAAAAATGACTTTCTCAATAGACAAGATATGGCCATAGGATTTATCTACTTGTCTATTTCTCCAGAAATTATCCACCAAGTATGTGATGTCTCACAAGACTTCACTCCAAATGAATTATGGAATAGATTGGAGGTTCTATTTGGGAATAAATAAGATGGTGAAGATTTCATGCAAGGGATTGGAAAGATAGAGATAGAATAAAAGCCGTCAGAAGATCAAGCCTCTTATTATGAAGAGTCTTCTACAAAAGTATTTGCACAAATTTGTATCCCATTAATTGAATATGATGTCTACTCCATTTCAGATTTGTTTTTTGAATTTAATGTGGAAGATATATTTGAATTACTCTTGGGAAAATATACAATTTTAAAAAACAAATTGCCCGAAACTGAGTCCGGGAAGTGAAGTTACGATCATTTTAAAATCAACAAAATTTCAGCGTTTTTCCGAAAACGGCTGCACGGTTTTCAAAGTTTCATCCAAAATTTATTTGGATCTTCTTCATTACAAGAAGAGAAAGTGGATATGTCTGGACATCTTCTATAGTGGGAAAACCCCCCTATGGACTACACTAGGTTTCTAAAGTGCAGGCAGAGCTAACTGTCTAAAGTCTCCTACTTTTAACAACTATCCCGACAACACCCCACATTCATGCATAAAGTAAAAAGTATAGGGATCAGGTAGTCTTACCTTAAATTCTGCGTCCAGTGTCGATCCCTTTGTGTTCGGTCGATTCTTGACTGCAAATCTCCTCTCAAGGTTTACCTACATTCACCAAAAAACAAACAAGAAACTATGAACATGCATCTTATATATGAATTAGTGGGTTAGATGTCATAACAAAAATGTAAATCAAACATGAAGATTGAACACATCATATGGCGGGACGGAAAAATTACTTCTTTATATTAATCTCACAAAGTCACTTACAAAATGAGATCGACGATTGCTACTCGAACCCGGTCATGGGCTCGTCTTCACTAAGCTCCAACTGCTTCCACGTATCCTTCTTCTCTCACACTTCTCTCTAGAGACCAGGCATGGGATTATGGATGAGGAAAAATGAAAGAATAGGGAATTCTGGCTCAAAAATCACAATGTGGCTACAAATTCTTGGGGCAAGGGAGGAAAGAAAAATGGGCATAGTTTCACTATTGCTATGTTTCTCCTTGGAATGAGATTCCAATACCTCTTTTTATATGACAAAAATATGGTTATTCAGTTGGGTGATGGGCTATAGGTGGTCAATTGGTTGGGAAACTACCCAATAGCCCATAATCTCAACGAATTTCCTTGCAACTTTTTATTTTTTGCAACTTTTGTGGGTATACGCGGGATGTAATGGTGCAACTAGCATACATACATGGGAAATAGTGGCGCAGCCAGCGTACATATGCGGGTAGTAGTGGTCCAGGGCGCATACATATTCAAAAATAATGTTTTTAAGAAGAGTTGTTCTGTATTGGCTTGGAAAAATAGTAAGTAAGATGGCCTGATGCCAGGTCTACATGTGTGGTGCAATTTAGGGTTATAAAATATGCCCCCTAATGCATGAGGTTAGAAGAGCATCTGATGGTCGAAATACATTACAAATATTTACCAACATACAAACCGAGTGATCCCGAGACCAGAGTTCGGGAGGTGCCATCTGCAAAATAACAATTATTTCACTGAGGTGGGTATACCCATGCTCAAGATGAAATAAATAATGGATTCCAATCAAATACATTGCAGATCCATGTAATATAACTATATAAATTGTATATGCGAGAAATACACAACAGATCTACATCTCAAAATCAAATATATACATGTATAGTATCCATGTTCAAGAAGCCAACAATGCCTAATGGATGAAGATGAGGTCTTCAGAGCTCGAGAAACAACTTCAAGATCTTCAAAACTCGAGTAGGAGTGTAATGTGAGTGTACAAATTCACTACCTAGAGGTCTTTGAATGCTCATCGGGGAACAAACAAGAGGATCTCGATGATCAGGCAGAGAACTTCATTGATTTCAAACAAGGACTTGATTGGACTTTAGGGATGGTTGAGCATGAGGGAAAGAGACAAACTGCAGAAAGGTCAACTCAAGTTGGGTAAAACTTCCCTTGGAAAATAGCATGACTGATGATCAGACTCAGGCAGCATGACATTGACATAAGTTCACGATGCAAGACTCAATGAAAACTCTCCATGTGTTTGGAAGGATAACCAAACAGAGGAGGACACAACTCTATGTTACTAGAACAAATTCCCAAGGTCATATTAAATCCCAAATCTTGACGAACAAACATAAGGATGTGCTTTGTCCAAGGGTGACTCATTGTGCTGCCATAAAAAGAAAATACTTTTCCCATCCTCTTTTTGGGGTATATTTGATTTTTTTGTCTTTTTCAATATTTTGAAAGCTTGAAAAAGAACAAAAGAATGATACGTTACAAAGGAGGAACGAGTGTCGCAAGCATACTAGTTCCAAGTGCAAGGAACATACTAATGCTCATAGCAAGGAGACATGTGCAGGAAAAAGGACACCTGGGAAAATTCCTCCATGGATCAAGGTGTCAGATCGTAGAGGAAAAGTGCTACAAGGCTTGCGTATAAGGCATGCTTTAAAGGTTCAATTGAGAGAAACATGGAGCCGACATTAGGCCAAAAATGCAGGAATGCAAATGCGATTAGCAGGACATGATGAAACCCCCTTTAATGTATTTTTTATGAGCCCAGAGAAGGTAAGCTCGGTGGATTTTCATTTTTAGAGAGTCTGAAAAAACATAAAAGAAGACTCCACTGGGGTACCTTTTTCGAAGATAGTCTAGTCGGTTCGAAAAAGGGGTTAAATAGCACCGAAAAGACGTCTATTCAAAACCATTTTAACGAGTGTGATAAAGACAAGATCACTCGACAATCTTTTCAATTTTAAGCAGTCTAAAAAGAGCTTAACTATAGACTCACTGCCTTTTCTAGATTTAGTCTCCTTATCCTGAAAAAGTGAAATTTGATGAGGAGAACTCTCTCGGAGAGACGAATCTTCCGAGGTGTACCTTTTCCCTCCTTAATCTAGAGGCTAAAAAAAGGGGTAAACTCATGCCAGTATATTTTTTTCTGAACCAATTAACGAGTGTGAAAGAACAAGGTCACTCGGTGATCTTTTCAATTTTAAGGAGTCTGAAAAGAGCTTAACTATGGACTTCGTAGAGGACGTTATTTTGGACCATTTTAACTAATGTGAAGGAACAAGGTCACTCGACTATCTTTTCAATTTTAGGGAGTCTGAAAATAGCTTAACTATGGACTCCATGGGGGTCCTTTTTCATAAATTTAGTCCCTCAATCTTGAAAAAGGGTTAAAATTATACCTGAGAATACTCTTCTAGCAAACTGAAGTTCCTAGAGCGTACCTTTGTTCGTACAATTGACCGTCCAGACCAAAAAAAGGGTAAACTATCGCCAGACAGACATGCGTTCAAGTTTTAGTTTGGAGAGCATAAAGGAAAACAAGATCACTCGACAAAATTTTCATGTTTATAGAGTCTGAAAAGGGCTTAAAGAAGACTCTAGGGGGCTATGACTCATGTATGAAACTGGTTCAAGTAGAGCCCACTGCTAGGCTCAGACCAAGAGTCTCTTCGATAGTCAACTTGGAAAGTCTCCCAAAAGGGAAGAAAACACAAAACACGGTGTAAGTCCTCCCACGATATAGAAACCGTAGTCATGGCTTCAAGGATAGACTCATCTGAAGGAAATTCAAAATCCGAGAAATCACACAAACAAAAGTCGACACTCCCAAAGTGTGAAGTAAACTGACCATATTCCATATGACGATGGATTCTCTGGCTAGGATTGGCAGAGTCTATCAATGAAGAATCACAACCATGTGGGCTTGAGAATCTACAAACAATGAGATCAGACTCAGAAGGAGACTCAAGATCACTTGGACCAAGAGGGGGAAGCAATGGATCCCATGCCCCCATTGGATACACCAATGGATCAATTGCTGAGACCAAGTCTTGAGAAGGCAAACATGATTTCATAGGTTCATGCTCAGAAGAAATTGAACACTGAGGATACGACACCACATAATTAACCCATGGTGGGGTAGAGTCTACATGAACACTAGGAACATATAAAGGGGCAGCTTGAACTAACGTTGAATTAGGATGGTGATTATCATATGTCATCTAGTCGATAGTGACAATGCTTCCATTGTGAGGGAAATGCATCACCCAGAAGAGATTAGACACCACATCATTCATAGCATATACATAATCATGCCCGAGAAGCATATTCGTAGAGGACGTGACACCACTATAACATCAACAAGGACAGTCTTCCCACCTAATGAGATAGGCAACTGAAGAAGAACCCCCAAATATTCACTAGGACATCTGTCAAAAGCCAATATCTCATGCGAAGTAGACACAAGATTAGGAGATCCCAAGACTTTCCAAACTGAGGAGGATAAAATACTTGCAGAGCCTTCTTCATCCACAATACATCGATAAATGTTTGTTGAATTAACTTCAACCCTTATTTGAAAGGGTGTGGAAGAAGGAAGATGAGGCTCAACAAGATCATTCCAATCAAAGGAAACCATCCTAGGGTTTGGAGGGGGTGTGCTCAGAATGATCAGAATGCCCCCTTGTTCTGAAAGTACTAAACTGGAAATGCTAAAAACATAGTTGGTATACACATCATTCCCTAAGAGAAGAGTGGGATCATTCGAATACTGCGTTGGCATGACCACTTTGGTAGACTCGACACTCTCTAAGAGAAGAGTGGGATCAGCCGATGACTGCATCGACATGACCACTTTATCAACCAATGGTTGAATAGGCTGTAAGACTACATGGTCTAAAGGCACCTCACCCCCCAAAAGAGGAGTGGGATCAACTGATGACTACATCAACATGACCACTTTCTCAACCAATGGTTGAATAGCTATGAGACTACATGGTCTAAAGGCACCTCACCCCCCAAAAGAGGAGTGGGACCAGCCGATGATTGCATCGACATGACCACTTTCTAAACCAATGGTTGAATAGGCTACGAGACTACATGGTCTAAAGGCACCTCACCCCCCAAAATAGGAGTGGGATTAGCCGATGACTGCATCGACATGACGACTTTCTCAACCAATGGCTGAATAGACTATGAGGAAACCTTAGAAGACTTAGAATCAGAAGATCTTGTAGACAGGGACCACAATATTTGTACCTCTGGAATGCCAGAGCACATATGAGTAAGGTGATCTCCCTTGCAAAGCTTACAAGGGAACTTATGCTTACATCCTATCTGTCTAGGTTTTTCAATAGAATCAATGCCCCTAGCATGGCTAGCAATGGCTGGTTGCACATCTCCAACATGAATTGCAGAGGTCGGTGATGGGTCGATAACATGACTTGTAGAGGCTACAGACCTATTACCAGTATGACTAGTAATGACTGAAATTTTCCCCCCAGCATGACTTGCAAAGGGTGGGTGCTTGCCGCCAGCATGACTTGTAGAGGTTGGGTGCTGGTATTCAACGTGACATGCAGAGGTTGGCGACCTATCTCCAACATGACTCGCAGATGTTGGTGATTTCTTCTTCCTATTCTTCCTCTTTCTAATTCGTTTAGACTTTTGGTTACTAGTAACTATACTTTCACCAGAGGTGGGAGAAGGAGGACGAGAAGACTTTGCTGGCGAAGGAACATCAACATGGTGCCCATGACATAAGGTTCTTAACTGATAATCATCAAGAGAATTCAGGACATTTGGAACGGTACCCAACCAAACTGGTAATCCCACATTCAACCTAGGAATGTACAAAGTAGCCATCAAAGGGACACCAACATTTCCAAAGAAAGGAAAAGCACAAGAATCCCCTTGCAAAGGGGTTCCTTGGTTGGTATCGTCAATAAATTTATCCATGAATCTCTTATGCATGGGTTCTCCCCTTGTGGGATCGTTCAAAATCGTAAAAGTATCACACACTGACTCCGACAAACCAGTGTTATCAAAACAATGCCTATAAAGAGGAGGCTCCACGTTTCTAAGCAGAAGACCAAAAAGTCCTCACGACCGACAGAGTGGGCAGTCTACCACCCTAGGTCAAAGACCCAAAGAAATGACTGACTAACTCACTATGGAAAACTAAGGAGCACATATCTCACACTAAAATTTCCTAGAGGAAAATCAAGCAAATGAATAACTAGTAGGAAGAACAGTTATTCCAGCCAACACTAGAGCAACTTACCAGTGCAAGTGCAACTCGAACACAGAAGCACCCTCTGGGTATACTTTGCAAAGACTGGCCCGACATATTCCCTAGGTACTGCAGTATACCCCCGCAGTCACATGTGTAAGTCCCTAAAATAAAGGCAACTAGGTTTCCAGCTCGTGAACAGTCACCAGGCAGGTACAGTCGATAGTCGGGTGGACCGCAATGAGTAGGGTAACTAAGGCCGAAACCTACCGAGGGTATCAAAATAAAGTGGTCTGGAAGACAACAAAGGACCTTGAATGGATTCAATATTCACAAAGCTTCGTGGCAAATGCAACCAACAATATCCCATGAAAAATCCTCAATATGCGTTCCCCACTACACTTGGTCCAACTTTGGAGGGGTTATCTCTGCTACCTTTCCGCATGAGACCTCATGTTTATCCCATGTGTTAGAGGGGGGTCCTGGATAACTTCCACGTTTATTGGACTTTAAAACTTCCTAACTCAGACTCCAATGTTTGATTTAACGGCCTTGAAGAGTTTCCTCTCTAACCTAATTCAAGGCCCTAACCCTAAACTAGTTGGTTGACCCTACAAACATAAAAAGTCTAGTTAATTTTAGATTAGCGTTCTCTTTTATTGGATTGATTTACTCAAAAAGGGTGCAATAGTGAAACTGATGTTGTTAAGACTCTTGCGAAAAATGAAACTTATGAGAACACTAGCAAAGAAGTATTATATTTCTTATTTTTATTTTGAAATGATTTTAAGATGAGAAGAAAACAAAATACTATGCTAATTTCTTTTTCTTTTTCAAATAACAATGCAAATAAAATGCCAAGAAAGAAAGAGACCTAACAAGCTAAGTTTTTTTTTTTATATTTTCTTCCAATCAAAGAAGAAGTAAAAAAAGATTCTAAAAGAAACTGATGAATACATGATTCATGCCTCCCCCGACCATGAGGGGCATTTGTTTTTCAAAATGCAACTCATTTTTCTTAAAATTTCAAGCTAAAAATAAGTTAAAAAAGATAGGAAACATAAGAGATCTTTTTTCAAAAGACAAGAAAACTGACGTCAAACCCAGGCTAAAGACTGTAACAACAAATATGAGTACTAGATCAAGAAACCCTTGAGAAGTCAAACTTCAATAAGGGAAGAGGATGATTGTCTCTTCTTACGAAAAAGGCTTCCTGACACAAGCACGCTACTGACACTTAAGTAGCCTGTGTATACCCGCGGGCTGTCCAAAGGTAGGGCATGTATGTATGTGTGCAGACCCACTGTAGGTCGCATACACCTGTGTAACTTCTCAAAAAAATAAAACTAACAATCAAGCTAACCAGGTAGGGAGTACTGGTATGGAAGACCAGAGAAATCAAAGAGGGAATTAAACCAATTAAAACACCCCAAAACATCCCCTAAAAACCCTAGAGGTTCCCCAATATAGTCACCAATTTTTCTATAGTGGGAAAACCCCCCTAAAGACTACACTAGGGTTCTAAAGTGCAGGTAGAGCTAAGTATCTAAAGTCTCCTACTTTTAACAAGTATCCCGATAACACCCCACATTCATGCATAAAGTACAAAGTATATGGATCCGGTAGTCTTACCTTAAACTCCATGTTTGGTGTCGATCCCTTTGCGTTCGGTCGCTTCTCGACTGCAAATCTCCTCCCAAGGCTGACCTGTAGTCACCAAAAGAAAAAAAAGAAACTACAAACACGCATCTTATATATGAATTACTGGGTTAGATGTCATAACAAAAATGTAAATCAAACATGAATATTGAACACATCATATGGCGGGACGGAAAAATTACTTCTTTATATTAATCTCACAAAGTCACTTACAAAATGAGATCGATGACTGCTTCTCGAACCCGGTCCTGGGCTCCTCTTCACCAAGCTCCAACTGCTTCCACATATCCTTCTTCTCTCACACTTCTCTCTAGAGAATGGGCATGGGCTTATGGATGAGGAAAAGTGAAAGAATAGGGAATTCTGGCTCAAAACTCACAATGTGGCTGAAAACTCTTGGGGCAAGGGGGGAAAGAAAAATGGGCAAGGTTTCACTGTTGCTATGTTTCTCCTTGGAATGAGACCCCAAAACCTCTTTTTATATGACAAAAATATGGTTATTCGGTTGGGTGATGGGCTATAGGAAGTCAATTGGTTGGGAAACTACCCAATAGCCCGTAATCCCAACAAATTCCCTTGCAAATTTTTATTTTTTGCAACTTTTGTGGGTATACATGAGCTATAATGGTGCAACTAGAATACGCATGTGGGAATTAGTGGTGCAATTAGCTTACATACACAGGCAGTAGTGGTGTAGGGCGCATACATATTCAAAAATAGTGCTTTTAAGAAGAGTTGTAATATATTGGCTTGGCAAAATAGTAAGTAAGATGGCTTGATGCCAGGTCTGCATGTGTGGTGCAATTTAGGGTTATAACAACATCTCAATGGTGCATATACTTCATCATATCCATGCATACATCTACATATTCAACAAAATATTCAACGAGCACAAACTTGCAGAGTTGTGAGGTCTTCTTGGAGTGAAGAAAAAGGTTGCTTAGCAATTTCTTTTTGTTCCTTCTCTTTTTTTATGCATTNATTTTCACCATAGTGATGTTCAGGGGGGGTGTTGGAGTTACTTGACACATACCTATATGATTTTTGCTAAGGTTTTTCCTTGTTTATTAGTCATAATTAGTCATTATCTAGTCTCCTATATTTTAGGGGAGAATTTTCCACCTAGAGAATATTCTCTTCAGTTGACACTTCAATTTGACTAGTTGAGTTGAGTCTAGATGCTACATTGGTTTTGTCACCATGCAAAAATTGGATCATCACCATGCTAATGCTCACTTGCCTTGGTTTCATCACCATATTGGCACATTACCCTTGATTCCTTGATCTACTCCTCACTACACTCTATTTCAGTCAGTTAACTGAAGACTGATTGACTAGTTAACTCAGCTAGGTGGCAGTTCACTCCCATAACTTCCTGAGAGACTAGACTATGTGACATTTTACTCCCGTAACTGCTGGTGTGTGTCCATATCACTCTATACCACCACTATGAATCATTACTTACTCATGTATCCTATATCTATTGTAAATTATTCACTCTTTGAGTGTGGAGTATGGTTAATGAGAATTCTTCCATTCTTTCTCTCTTGCTTCTTCTTTCTCAATTTCTCTCTGCAAATGTGTGTAGTATTTTCTAGCTATATATATTATGTGTAGGTTCAACAAATTTACATGGTATCAGAGCTGACAGACTGCTAAGAAAAAGCTACACCAAATTATTTTTGCAGGTACTGAAGATTGAAGAACATAGAAAATATGGAATATATGTTTTCCTCACCGATAATACTTCTCACGCCTCATAACTATTTAGAGTGGAAAACAAAGATTCTACTTCTTCTCAAAAGTAGAGGCTTATACCAAATAACCATGGCAATGGAAGTAGAGCCTGATTCTGTCGATGAGAAAAATGAATTTCTCATTAGACAAGATACGGCCATAGGATTTATTTGCTTGTCTATTTCTCCAGAAATTGTCCACAAAGTATGTGATGTCTCAAAAGACTTCACTCCAAATGAATTATGGACCAGATTGGAGGTTCTATTTGGGAATAAAGAATATTGTGAAGATTGTGTGCAAGGGATTGGAAAGATAGATCCAGAAGAGAAATCATCAGAAGATCAAGCATCTTATTATGAAGAGTCTTCTACAAAAGTATTTGCAAAAATTTGCATCCCATTAATTGAATATGATGTCTACTCCATTTNTGGCATGCATCTCAGGGGTCACATGCAGACACTTTTCCATGCGCAACGGATGCATCTCATGAGACAAAAAGGGAGCCACACACATCAGACTTAATTATGATATTTTGTGAGAAAAATTCATAGAAACAAATTGGATATTTGAATTCCTCTTGGGAAATATCTAATTTCAAAAAAAAAATCATCTAAAACAGAGTCTGGAAAGTGAAGTTATGGTCATTTTAAAATCAACAAAATTTCAGCGTTTTTTTTCTTCCGAAAACGGTCTCATGGTTTTGAAAATTTCATCCAAACTTTATTTGGATATTCTTCATTACAAGAAGAGAAAGTGGATATGTGTGGAAATATCAATGGTGCATATACTTCATCAGATCCATGCATACATCTACATATTCAACAAAATCTTCAATGAGAACAAACTTGCACAGTTGCCAGGTCTTATTGGAGTGAAGGACAAGGTTGCTTAGAAACTATTTTTTGTTCCTTCTCATTTTTTTATGCATTGTAATTTGAGGGGAGGGGTTTCCCATGAGGTTTTCCCTCTTTCCTCACTTTATTTCAGTGTATCTTTTGTATTTGGGTACCTAACATGGCCTCATTATCGGTGTTAGCACCATAAGTCACCTTTGGATTGCGGCAGAGGTAAGCCTGATACCCATCCGTTTTATATGTTACAATGAATGAATAAGGGTGGTTGAATGGGCGTAAACCCAAGAGAATATCGCTTTAACTTAGAATCTCAGACAAGGAAAAACATAAGCAAGTGAGGTCATGATCTAACTCCAGTCAGGAAGTTGAGTTTAAAATGAGTAGAGGGAAGACTTGGTGAGAAAATGTAAGAGTCTACTATGGACATTCGGTCTTCCAACAACCTAAGGAAGAAAATCTTCAAGAACAAGATCCTCTTGGACCTGAGGTTTTAGACACTAAGAGATGCCTAAACGACATAGTTATAACAACACTATGATCAAACCTACATAACAATGCTACTGTAACAACTCGAATGGATCCTCCAATTCCAAGCTACTTAGTGTAAGACGGAAAAGATAACATAGGAAACTGATTAAAACTGGTGAAAATATTGCAGAGATCAAACCTACATCACAACAACATAACTACCCTCGACTGGATCCTCCAATTCCGAGTGTTTTAACATAGTTGTTTACAAAGATACAGAAAGAATATTTCTTTCATTAAACAAGAATTCTAAAATATAGATGCATAACAAGAGGAACCAGTGCTTCCTCAAAACTTTACAATACAAGAGCCTAGCTCAACCATCGATGACCCTTACAAAATATCAAAATTGAATATAAATACTTGAAATTTCTCATGGCCCTCAGGGATAGGATCAAACCACTGCCTTCAAATCTTTGTGTTTCCTTCTTCTCCTGTCAGACTGCACATGTTTTCCTCTGTCAGACGTGAAATTAAAACAATATGGACTTTGCAAGAAAACCCATTTACAGAGGAGCTTTGGGCTGTCAGCTAGCCACCACGACCATCCTTTCTTTCCTTCCATTAATGGGGTGAAACAAGGCTTCAACCACCACTCCCTATATCAATTAACTGCCTTGATTGGGATCGGGATGAGTTATGATATCCATGAATGCCCCAGGTGGTGCCATGACTTCTTCAAATCAATCTCAACGCTTCGAGACCTGTTTCTTTTCTTATGTAATCAATACATGCACTTTCGGCCCTTTGGTGCAACTCCTTTCCATTTCCCCGGCCTTGCATGTGACCTTGTTCTACGACCGTGTTCCTAATTCCCAAGCGCTAGTCGCGATTTCGACCATCGGGAATTTCCACACTCTTGCCTTTAGGTATTTCGATCCATGAAACCATGACATCTATGATCAGGAACCACATGATCCTTTGGATTAGATGGCTCCCATGAATCTCGGGTTTCGGGACTTCGACATATTGACAATCGACACTTCGGAACATCGGCCATCTAGACTACGGCACATCGGGACATAGTCGATCGACATTTCGGGACTCGGGGCTTCGTGCCTTGCTCGATGCTAAAACCCCCGAAATGCGAAATCACGATTTCTCTTATCTGTTGCCACGTGCTCCCCTAGTTGGATGGCTCAGATCATTTCACAACTTTGTGTTTCACGAGTCTTCAAGACTCTACCTTCTTACTTTATCGACTCAAAAAATCACAAAAAGCTGATCCAAGAGTCCATCTTTCTCCTTTGATCAATGACTGTGATCTTTTCACGATTTCTTGTTTCAGGAGTCTCTGATGTGATTGACTCTCGACCTCCTGATTCATGAAATCCTGACTATGTTAATCGTGCGACACATGTCCCTTTGAAATGAACGACCTAGATCTCACGATTTCGGGCCTTGGTCTGATGCTAAAATTTGTGCAACTCTGTAATATCGATCGCCCAATGGCCTTCGATATAATTATCTCTAGATCTGATGGATGAGACCGAGCCTGTGCTTGATGGCTTTTTTCTGACCAGGTATGTGTGTGCCTTTTCATAATCGCACCCCGACTTTGGATAAAAATGCATATGGTGGGTTTTTAAACCCCTTTTCTCGCATTTGGTCACCGAATGGCCAACTTCAAAGGAAAAACATCCCCTTGCAAGAATAAGTTCTAACAATAGGCTCCATGGGGGATATAGTCCTTCTTGTGAGGCTCTAAGATCTCTTTTTGCAGTTCCAATCGCCTTTTGTTGGGCTATGGAGTCAAGCTCAAAACACACTGCTGAAAACATAGGCCGAAAGTAAAAACAAAAATAAACACACATGCTTGAAGGAGATTATTTATGTACATAACTAAACTAATAAAATTTTACATAGTGCTAGGTGAAAGCAAACTTCAACCATAGCCATTCAACTAACTTCCTAACTGGAAGCTCCTTCACTATGTCGATGATTGATAACAAGTAATGCAATCGTGACATCATAACGGTTACATTCTTCAACTTTCCTCCTAATGCTGAGGTCAGGATAAATCTGGGCGGCTTCAAAACATGATGGAAATACAACTCCATGTATTCCTTCATAGGCTCATAGGCCAAGCGACAAACTCCATAAAATTGGTAACATACAGCCTTCTCTGCAACACAGTTGCTCACACATTGTTGGATGTTTCTGGCAAGCGTAGGTGAATGAGAAGCTGATGTGGGATGACTGATTTCAGACGATGGTTTCTCACTTATAGGCTCTGGACAAGAGATAAACCACCCCTTCTGCTACTCCTCTGGTTCTTATTCATGGCTTTCCCAAGGGTCAAATTCATAATCATCATAAATAGGACTCGTGGGAAAACTCTTCTCTTCATCTTGATGCTTAGTGTCTTTGGCAGGTCCAGGATAGCTGATTTCTTCGTAATAATTTTCATTAATGAATAGAGGATAGGGTTTTTCTATCTATTCTTGGAAATCCTACATATCCAGCTTAGAATCTAATTTGTAGCTTTCATACACAGGCTGGTTGCTCCTTTGGTCAGCAAACTGTGATGTGGGGCTCTGCTACTCCTCATCTGAATAATCATCAAATCTTGGGGCATATAGTACGTTAGGAGCATGATGCAAGGCCTATACAACTATGAAATATTCAACTCTTTCATCATCGATAAGGTTGTCAAGAACATCTGCCTCAAGGACTGGAAAATCCACTACTCTTTCTTTAGATTCTAGCCTTTCTAGCTGGGTAGAGAGAGATTTTACCAGTTCCATTAGGTCATCCAGGGAATCTTCTTCCTCCATATGGTCCTCATCATTATATTCTTCATTAGAAACAACCATATCTTGATCATGGCCTTCACATTCCTCACAACAATCATGACAAATTAACTCGAAGGAATAGAAATTTTGATAGCGCCTATTGAAAACTTAAGGAAACTGCTCCAGGGAGGAGATACTAGCAGGGGGCAAGGACCGATACCACTCATGGGCATCCCTGTCCAATGAGAACATGAACATCTTCATTAAAACATCCTTATGATGTATTTCCCACTGATGCATGAGTTCATGAAACTCATGGAGATGCCAAGCAAGGTGGTCCTCTTTACGTTCTCTAAATATGGGCAAATAATCACCCCATTCATCCATAGTAGGGACAACATTAGGAAAACTAGAAACAACAAGAACATCAAAAGGGGCAAACCTCCGAGCCAGGATTTTGTCCATTTCAAACCAGTGGAGTCGCCGATCGATCCTTTAATCATGGAGTCGCCAGGTGAATGATGCACAACTTTGAACATGTCTGGTTTTTTTTCACCTTCAAAGGTCAGATCCTAATGTTGTCATTCCCCCAGAGAACTTCTCAAGATGAGAAAGAAGCTGCTTAAAACCTTCTTGAGAAAGCTCCTCTGGGTCAGATTTCAGGTGTGCTAAAAGTAGCCATAATTGAAACAGTGAAGTGGAAGCAGTGGAGTCACCACAGTGGATTCGCCAGGTGCACAGTTGCAATCTTTGATGTACTAGGTTCTGATGCACCCTCAGAACCAGTAAGCTATGTCGTTCAATCCTAGGGAAAATATTCAATTTCGTCCCCGACAATGGTGCCATAAATGTTAGCACCAGAAGTCACCTTTGGATTGCGACAGAGGTAAGCTTGATACCCATCAGTTTTATATGTCACAATGAATGAATAAGGGTTTTCGAATGGCACAGACCCAAGAGAATGTTTCTTTAACTCAGAATCTCGAACCAGGAAAAACATAATAAAGTGAGGTCTTGATCTAAATCCAGTTAGGAAGTTGAGTTTAAAATGAGCAGAGGGAAGACTTGGTGAGAAAATGTAAGAGTCTTCTATGGACATTCGGTCTTCCAACAACCTAAGGAAGAAAAGCTTCAAGAACAATATCCTCTTGGACCTGAAGTTTCAGACACTAAGATATGCCTAAACGACACAGTTATAATAACACAATGATCAAACCTACATCACAATGCTACTGTAACAACTTGATTGGATCCTCCAATTCTGATATACTTAGTGTAAGAGGGAAAAGATAACACAGGAAACTGATTAAAACTGGTGAAAATATTGTAGTGATCAAACCTACATCACAACAACATAACTACCCTCGACTGGATCCTCCAATTCTGAGTGTTTTAACACAATTGTTTACATAGATATAGAAAGAAACTGACTTTCATTAAACAATAAGTCTCAAATACAGATGCATAACCAGAGGAGCCAATGCTTCCTCAAAACTTTACAATACAAGAGGCTAGCTCAACCATCGACGACCCTTACAAAATATCCAAATTAAGTATAAATACTAAAAACTTGTCATGGCCCTTAGGTACACGATCAGACCACTGCGTTAAAATCTTTGTTTTTCCTCCTTCTCCTATCAAATTTCACATGTTTTCCTCTTTCAGATGTGAAATTAAAATAGTATGGACTTCGCAGGAACACTCATTTACAGAGGAGCTCTGGGCTGTCAGCTAGCCGCCACGATTTCTTTTTGGAGTTACTTCACACACACCTAGGATTTATTTTTGCTAATATTTTCCTTGTTTATTAGCCATAATTAGTAATTATCTTGTCTCCTATATTTTAGGGGAGAATATTCCACTTGGAGAATATTCTATTCAGTTGACACTTCAGTTGTTGGATCATGTTGTCATTGATGCCAATGGTTTGATTATGTGGGATATTGTTGGATCATATATCATTGATGTAAATGGTTTTGTTTGATTGATGTCATTGATTGATGTCAAGTAATTGATTGATTGATTGATGAACAATGAATATGCATTGATGAGAATGATAGATGCCCAAGTGGAAACCGATTGATAAAGATGGATCATTGATATATGCCCTTGATGAGAATGATAGATGTCCAAGTGGAAACCAATTGATAAAGATAGATCATTGATATGATGCATTGATGAAGATGGATCAATGATTTGTCATTGATACATGATGCATAGTTGATATATATGATGCAGTGGTGAATTGATGCAAAGATGAATCATTATTGTCTTATCATGGTTGATAAGGTGCACAAAT
>ML830185.1:81553-93388 GCA_009831015.1 Picea engelmannii | reverse complement strand
ACTTCTAATGACTATCCTTCCTTCCATGTCAAAACAATGTAGGTTTTGAGCAATAGTTTTTTCCTTATCATTTCCCCAAAACATATTCTTTTGGTTATCCCCCATAGGTTTCCCCTATAAATACATCAACCATTGGTCATGTCTATTATGAAGATGGAACAACCCTCTGATGGGTCTTTTGAATAATCAACAATATCCTCTCCACCTGACAACTCTAGCTCCTCCCCACCATTTGTCACAAGTTAACTTATCAATCCTTTTTCTTTCTTTCTTTCTTTCTTCTCCCCACCCCACCTTATAGGTGGCAACCCCTATCGTAACTCAATTGTCAATTGATAGTGGAGACAACGATCATTGGTTATGTATTTGCAAATGTGGGTTGACTCATCATCGTTATTCAAGGAAAACCACACCCCCTGAAATAACCCTTTAATGGTTTGTAAGGGGGCATACTTTCACTTTTTTCAAATGCCTCTGGGTCTTGGGTTGTCAACCTACTTTCCTACGTTCAAGGAAGATGAGATTTTAGCCAATTAGAAATAGCGTTAGGTCTCACTCTAGGACCAAATGGATAGTTCCAATGCCCTATAATGTAACATCCTCATTTTCAAACCATAAACTAGCGATGTGTATTGTAAATGTAGTATGTGGCCAAGATCCAAGCGATGTATATTGTAAATGTGATGCATAACTTAGAGCCAATATGTAAATGATGTAAATTGAATATAATGAATAAAATGTATCGTCGATTGCAGATGGACATAGACAGAGATTTGGGGGCTAAGTATCCATAAGAGAGGGTGGGGGTCCAAACGGGGAGAAATACCCATATCTATTAAACCAAAACCCATTTCCTATTTTTCTTTAAGTTATCCTTGTTATGAATCTTCTATTAGTTCTTGAGCATTCTAGAGCCCAATCATTGAATTCATGTAAGAGGGTTGGTGTGAGAGTCAGTTCCCATAGTTATTGAGAACATGGGGGTTGAGTACAATCAACTTTGGGAAGAGTGCAAGCTAAGCAAACAAGAGAAAGGGAGGAAAATTTGTATGGGTAGGAGACTAGAATTATGCATTCACATTTTTGTATGCAGAGTTGATTTGATATGGAGTTTTTTTACTAGTAATGGAGTTCTGAGTGTTGAAGCTTGAAGTTAGCTATTGTGGACATGTTTGGTTGTTGTTTGGAGCTGCAATCTCATGAAGAAAGAGGTTTTGTGCCTGGGAGTGATGTGTGCCTTGAAATTCACCGAGGAAGCATGTGTTTTGCTACTAGACGAATTTGTGTTTGTAGTTGAGAATTTCTTGAGGTCCCAACAAGTAAAATTCATGTCGAACCTGTGTTGGAAGCCCTGGAGGAGAGTGGAAAGGCCTAAGGGTTTATGAGCAATGAAGGGGGATTCCATCCCTTGGGTTTTATAAGTTGAGGGGAAGTGATTTGGTGGATTGTAATTAGTTTTGAGCTTAATTGTTGAGAGGGGAACATTACCCAGCCTTAGGGACCACCATCTCTTGTGGATTCATAGACCCGTCTTGGGGGTGTCTTGTTGTTAAGAACTGAAACACCAAGGCTACAATTAGGAGGAATGTATGTCCTTTGCAACGGTTGGCATACTTGTATAAGATGAGTGTTCTTATCTGATGTGTTGATGTGTCAAATGTTGATATATATTTGTTGTGCATTTTACTCTGAGTTATATTCGTTATAAATGTTCGTTGGGAGTAGAATGATGCATTTAAATACTTGTTTATATGGCTGAAAATTGTTGTATGTTATTTAATTGCTCTTATGCATAGTTAAGCAATTGTATTTACATTTTGAGTAGTATAGACAACTACATTAGTTTAGTTGTCATGCTGTGTGATTATTTCCGCATATTGATTTAGTATCATAAATTTTATGGGGTCATTTTAGTAGTGACGTGACCCAACTGAGGGTTGGGTAGGTTACAATATGGTATCGTAGCTACTGGTTCAACACTGGACCCATGTGGGCCAAGAGCCAGTGCAAATTTGAGTAAATTTGTTGTTGTAGACTTTGGTTTGTGAAAATTTGGGGGAAAATCGAGAGAAAATTAGAGTAAAATCCCCAAATTCGTGGTCAAGATTCATGTTTAAATGAATCAAAATTGTTTAAGGAGGTTAATGAAACCAATCTGCAAAATTGCAGAGTCGGATTCAACTGGGAATGGTAGAACTTAACATTTTAATGGTTGTTGCATATATTACAGACATTTTGGTATATCGATGACCGAGATCATGTTTGATATCGCGATCAACAATTGTGATTTGTCATTACAGATTTAAAAATTTATAAGGTTTTGACCGTTTGAAAGGTTGGGAAAATCGACGATCGAGATTCATTTTCGGCAATTGGGAAATGAGTCATATCGACGACTTAGAATCGCCAGGGATTTGGTCAAAAATTTCTAAGTGTGGAAATTCACCAAGAGAAATCGTTGACGATCGATGGTCTGGTTGGTCGAAATGGCAAAGAGGTTGGTTCAGTCATAAGACACCTCTGATGGTTGATGACTGATGGTCGAGAGTCGACAAGTTTGGATGAAGTTAGATCAACAACCACGATCATTTTGATTGATAGATCGACGACCCAGATTGATCGGAGTTTTGGTCGAAATTTTCTAAGTGTTGAAGTTGGCCAAGGAAAATCGTCGATGGGTTGATGGTCAGGCATTGGCCGGATTGGGCGAAGTGTTTTTAGTCATTGACAGAAATCGTCAATGGCCAATGAGTTGATGGTAGGGCATTGACTGAGTTGGAAATATGTTCATTTTCGTCGATGGGTCGATGTTCGGGTGTCAGCCGATTTGGCGAGGTGTTTCAGGTCATCCAAGACAATCGACCGATGACAAATGGAGAAAAGAGGGTGATGAAAGTGTCATGCCATGTCAACATCCACGTCTCATGCCACATCATCTAAGTTGACACCCCAGGATGGAATCTCATGTCATGTAAACATCCACCTGTCATGCCACGTTAGTAGTTGTCATGTCATCCCAGAAGGGGTCGGTGACCAATGGTCAGGCCGATCGAATTGGGGGAAGTGTTTTCGATAGTCATCGGGAACCGTCGACGACCGATGGTCGGGTGTCAAATAAATTGGTGAGGAGTTCCATTCACCAAGGTAAATTTTCAATGATTGATGGTCGAGTCGGTTGGTTTAGCGATGTAGTGCAAATCGGTTGCCAAAGGAATGGGTCGATGACCGACAGTCGGGTTAGCAGTGTGGGTGAAATGTTGTGCATGTCCAAAGGAAAACATCGATCATCGATGGCCGATGGAGTGCGGATTAATGGCTCATATTCCACGTGATTTGAAATCAATGGCCCATATTTAAAAGGTCGTTAGGAAAAACAAAACAATGTATTTTATGCAATTTTTAGTGGTTTTCGAAGGTCATTAACTTGCGCGACGATTTTGAGGCCCTAAACGACGTTTTCAGTCAATCAAAACCAACGAGAATAAAGTGCACCATGGTACAAAGTGTACCAAGGTACACTTTGTCTTTGCAAATTAAATAAAAGAACTTGAAGAGAGATTTCCAATGAGCTAAAATGTCCGTAAAACAAAGCTCGTATAAGAAAGTTACAACCAAAACAATAAGGGTAAAATGTTTGTGCCAGTTTACTTCCAGAGGGCATAACTCATGGCTCGGAAGTCCGTTTCGAACACAATAGTAGTCGATGGAAAGATTATGAACCATAGAACATAGACACGGAGCCAGATTTAAGATTTGGGTATATAAAATGTGTGGGAAGAGAAATAAGACACATGTAGCATACAAGGATAAATTGGGTAAAACATTCAAAACTTCTTTGTACCATGACTTTTAGCTTGAAGCTCGGATTTGAACAAACAAATGGTTGTTTTAAAGGTCTCGAGGAGTAGAAGGCATATACAAACCCATAATTTTGAATTGGGTGTTGCATTTTCTCATAAAGTGATAAAAGAGATTGTTGTAATAGTGAATGAGTGGAAATTGCAGCATGTGGATGTTGTAACTTTTATCTTAGAACTGAGATTGAGGTATGAGTACAGTCGTTGGAAAGTTGTTTCAGAGAGGAATGCATTTAAGGAATCATATTTTAGAGTAGTGCATTAATATTCTTCATAATTTAAAATGAAGAATGACATGTAATCTAATTAATAAATATTTGGCAATATGCTTAATTCTAACAACAATTATTGCATGCACATTCTTATTGAATTAGAGATACAGAAAAACAGACTTTAGTTCATACATGAGAACTAGAGATATGGAGGATGCTCAAGGGTCTTACAACCATGAAGAAGAAATTAGAGGTCTGCATATCATCATGGGTAATGTTGAGACTGAGTCTAATGGGAGAAGAGACAGGTAGGAGCCTATAACCACGAGAAGCCTGCAAAAAGAAGAGCAGAGCTATAGGGTTGATAATGATAGGATCATGAAGGCTAAAGAAGAGATACTTCAAAGCCTAAATATGCTGCAAAAGAAAGTCAACAAAGATTCAGGCACAAGGCAAGAAGCTAGTGCCAAGCAAGTGGAAGTGTCTAGGTTTCATGATAGGAGGGATGATCATGGAGGATCTAGATGATCAAGGAGTATTAGCATGCATCAACATCATCATTCCCCAGGGCATGCAACCAAGAAAAAATATGCACGTTCAAGGTCGGAAAGCAACCCAAGTATATCTCCTGTCAGGCATTAGAGAAGGAGACACAGGTCAGATAGCTTGCAAGGGGAAATGAGGAAAATCAAGCCACCTTCATTTGATGGAGAAAATAAGAAATGTGAAGATGCAGAAGCATGGTTGTTGGGAATGAGGAAATACTTCTAATTTCATAATTACTAATCAAATGCAAAAACCAGA
Organism: Picea engelmannii; assembly: GCA_009831015.1. Classification (NCBI taxonomy): domain Eukaryota; kingdom Viridiplantae; phylum Streptophyta; class Pinopsida; order Pinales; family Pinaceae; genus Picea; species Picea engelmannii. The sequence continues at coordinate 88,515 of ML830185.1, read as the reverse complement.
ATTGCAACCTACCACCTTCAAGGAAAGGCATCTATGTGGTGGGATCGACTGAAGCATGTTAAACACCTTGATGATAAAATAATTTCTTGGAAGCAGTTCAAGAAATATTTTCAGCAACAATACTTGTCAGAGTAATATTATGACAAGAAGATGCAAGAGTTATTTGAACTTAAACTTGGGAACATGACCATGGATGAATATGAGAGAAAGTTCTTGGAACTTCTCAGGTACGTGAGCTTCATCAAAGATGAGAAGGTCAAAATTCAGAGGTTTCTCAATGGACTGCCATCCTTCTACAAGGATACAATTCAATTTGATGAGCCGAAGAATTTATAAGAAGCCACAAGAAAGACAAAGTATTTGTATGGGCATAATAGAAGAAATCCAACTTTCCAAAGGGCATGGGATGACAAGAAGAAAGGAACGATGGATCAAAGGAAGAAAGGATTCGAGCCACCTTTCATCATAAATAGATCTCAATCATATGAGCCAGGGCAACCATCTCAAGGTGATCAAAAAACGATAGAGTCCTTGGGAAAGAGGCTAAGACAACAACCCATAAAGTGTTCGGGATGTGAAGGATATCACATGTATAAAGATTGTCCTCACCGAGCAGATAAGATGAAGACTTTGCATAACATCAAGAAAGAGAAGACAATAGAGGACATGGGAAAAATCATGTCAATGATTTATGCAACTTTGGACAATAAACAAGCAAACCATCAATCCCACATGATTGAAGTGGAAGGTAAGATTGATAATCTATCCATAGCTATTTTAATTGATTATGGAGCTAGTCATAGCTATATAGATCCAAAGCTAGTTGAAAGATTTAAATTGAAGAAATGTAAGCATGAAAAGTCTTGGTTAGTTAACCTAGCTACTAGAACCAAGAGAAAAAATAATGAGCTTATTAAAGAATGTCATGTATACATGAGTGGAACTGACACCAAGGCAAATTTGAACATCATACAACTTGGGTCTTATGACTGCTTGATTGGTATGGATTGGCTAGAAAAACATCGTGTTGTTTTGGATTGTTATGACAAGATTTTCACATGTCTTGACGAGGAAGGGAATTCAAGGATGGTGCAAGGTATTCCAAGGTGTATATATGTTCGAGAGATTTCAACATTGCAGCTGAAAAGAAATTTTAGAAAAGGGTACCAAATATATGCATCCCATATGGAAGAGCCAATGAAGGATAAAGAGCCAAGTCTCAAAGATTATCCAGTCTTGAAAGAATATGAAGATGTGTTTGAGGAGTTGTCAAGATTACCACCAAAGAGGGATATATATTTCTCAATTGACTTAATGCCTAGAGTTGCCCCAATATCTAAGAGTCCCTACAGAATGAGCACACTAGAGCTAAAAGAGTTGCAAATGTAGCTAGAAGAGTTGTTAAGAAAGGGTACATACGCCCAAGTTTTTCTCCTTGGGGTGCCCAAGTTATTTTTGTCAAGAAGAAAGATGGAACACTAAGGTTATGTATTGACTTCAAACCACTGAACAAGGTTACAGTCAAGAATAAATATCCTTTACCAAAGTTTGATGATCTTTTTGATAAGTTGAAAGGAACAAAGATATTCTCCAATATTGACTCAAGGTCAAACTATCATCAAGTGAGAATCAAAGAAGAGGATACTAGCAAAACAATCTTTAGAACAAGGTATGGACACTATGAATTTGTAGTGGTGCCTTTTGGATTGACAAATGCACCGACTACATTTATGTGTCTGATGAATGGGGTGTTCAACGATTTCCTGAATAAGTTTGTAATTGTATTCTTGGATGATATTCTTATCCATTCTAATATGGAAGAAGAGCATGAGCGACATTTGAGGATGGTGCTACAAGTGTTAAGAGAACACCAATTGTATGCCAAATTGAGTAAATGGACTTTTTATCAAAAGCATATCCATTATTTGGGTCACATTGTTTCAGAAGATCACATAGCAGTGGATCCGAAAAAGATTGAAGCGATCAAGAGTTGGTCAACGCCAACAAGCAATTCAGAGGTTAGATCATTTATGGGTCTAGTTGGTTATTATAGGAGATTCATTGCGGGATTCTCCAAGACTGCACACCAATAACGTCTTTGCAAAAGAAAGGGGTAAAGTTTGAATGGAGTGCCAAGTGTGAAGATAATTTCCAATGTTTAAAGGATTTTATAACTAGTGCAGTTATTTTGAAAGTTGCAGATTCAAATGAGGATTTTATTGTGTGCACAGATGCATGCAAGGAAGGGCTCGGTGGAGTCCTTATGCAAAATGGACATGTAATTTGTTACGAGTCTAGAAAATTGAAGGACCATGAAATAAATTATGCCACACATGACTTAGAGTTGGCAACCATAGTACATACCTTAAGAATGTGGAGGCATTGCCTTATGGGAAGAAAATTTGAATTAATGATAGACCATAGTGGTCTAAAATATTTGCTTGAACAACCAACACTAAATGCTGGACAAACTAGATGGCTAGAATTTCTTAGCAAATATAACTTTGATATCAAGCACATAAAGGGAAAAAAGAACAAAGTGGCAGATGTACTCAATAGAAGGGTGCATAAAATCCATGCTACAACCATTAGTATGTACATGACAGATTTAAAAGATAGAATTCTAGAGGTTGTAACAACGGATCAACATTATGTGCAAGTTAAAGAAAGCTTACAACAAAATGACATACAACAGAAATATAAGGAATACAAGCCGAAAGAGGATGGAATCCTCTTATTTCGGAACTAACTTTATGTTCCTAATTCCCAGGAATTGAGAAATTTAGTTCTAAAAGAGATGCATAATGTACCATACGTTGGACATCCAGGATACCAGAAAACTATTACAGCTGTAAGAGACCAATATTTTTGGCCTGGTATGAAGAAAGATGTCACTGGTTATTTGGCTAGATGCATGGAATGTCAAAAGGCAAAGGATGAACACATACATCCAACATGATTGTTGAAGCCATTTCCCATTCCTGAATGGAAATGACAAGTTGTTACTATCAATTTCATTATCAATTTGTCTAGGACAACAAGGCAACATGATTCCATCACGGTAGTGGTGGACAAGTTTACAAAGGCTGCACATTTAATTCCAATAAAGGTAACTCATAAGGTAACCAATGTTGTAGAAATTTATATGAGAGAAGTTGCTAGACTAAATGGTGTGCCTAAGACAACAATGTTAGATTTAGATCCCAAGTTTACTTCCAATTTTTGGAAGGGGTTGTTTAAAGGATTTGAGACTAATTTGAATTTTAGTACAACCTATCACCCAGAGTCAGATGGGCAAAAAGAGATAATTAATCAGATAATTGAAGATATGTTGAGAATGTATCTAATGGACAAACCTTCTAGGTGGGAGGACTATATCCATTTAGTTGAGTTTGCTAACAATATTGGGTATTATGAATCATTGAAGATGAGCCCATTTGAAGCATTGTATGGTAGAAAATGCAACACACTAGTAAGCTGGGATAATCCAATATATAAAGCCATGATTGGGCCCAAATTGTTAAAGGAAATGGAAGAATAAATGATAAAGATTAGGCAAAATTTGAAAGTTGCACAAGATCAATAGAAGAGTTATGTTGATAAAAAGAGAACAAATAGAGAATTCAAAGTGGGAGAGCATGTATTTTTAAAAATTAAAGCCAAGAGAAGCTCGTTGAAACTAGGAAGTTGCCCAAAGTTGGTAGCGAGATATTATGGGCCTATTGAGATCTTAGAAAAGATAAGGTCAGTTGCATACATGCTAGCATTACTTGCATCCATGAGAATTCATAACGTGTTCAGTGTATCTTTGTTAAAAAAATATGTACCTGATCCTAATCATGTGATTGATTGGAATGTGATCCAGGTGGAACACAAAGGGGATTTCTGGGTGGAACCAGTGCACACCCTGTACTGAAAAATCAAAGTGCTCAGGAAAAAATCCATAGGCTTGGTAAAGGTTCAATGGATCTGTTACGGTACTGAAGACACTACATGGGAGCACGAGGAAGTCATGCAGGAGATGTACCCACATTTTTTTGTAAAATTTGAAGAAAATTGAATATACATTTGTACATAAGTAAATGAAGACTCTATTTTGGCAGCCAGGGTTCCTGGAGCCACAACTCTGAGATTTCATGTCCAACCAATGTGTGGGTTGAGGGGGAAATGGAGTTATTGGTTGGAATTGCTGCATGAGACATGAAGTTATAGAATTATGAAGTATTTTGATGTAATGTTTCTATATGTCAATGTGTAAATTGTATGGTTATGTGCACTGAGGACAATGCAGTTTATAGAGGGAGGGGAATGCAACATCTTCGTTTTCAAACCCCAAACTAGCAATGTGTATTGTAAATCTAATATGTGGCCAAGAGCCAAGTGATGTATATTGTAAATGTGATGCATGGCTTAGAGCCCATATGTAAATGATGTAAATTGAATATAATGAATAAAATGTATCATCATCTGAAGATGGACATTGAAGAAGATTCAGGGGCTAAGTATCCACAAGAGAGGGTGGGGGTCTAAAGGGGGCGAGTTACCCATACCTATTAAACCAAAACCCATTTCCTATTTTTCTCTAAATTATCCTTGTCATGAAACTTCCATTATTTGACGAGTGTTCTAGAGCCCAATAATTGAATTCATGTAAGAGGGTTGGTGTGAGAGTCAGTTCCCATAGTTATTGAGAGCATGGGGGTTGAGTACAATCAACTTGGGGAAGAGTGCAAGTGAAGCAAGCAAGAGAAATGGAGGAAAAATCGTATGGGTAGGGGACCATAATTATGCATTCGCATTTTATGTATGCACAGTTGTTTTTGCATGGAATTTTTTGACCAGTAATGGAGTTCTAAGTGTTGAAGCTTGAAGGTAGTTGTTGTGGACATGTTTGGAGCTATAATCTCGTGAAGAAAGAGGCTACGTGCATGAGAGTGATGTCTGGCTCGAAATTCGTTGAGGAAGCACGCCTTTTGTTGCCGGGTGAATTTGTGTTTGCAGTTGTAGAATTCCTGAGGTCCCAACAAGTAAAATTCATGTCCAACATGTGTTGGAAGCCCTATAGGGGAGTGGAAAGGCCTAGGGGATTGCGAGTAGTGAAGGGGGATTCCATCCCTTGGGTTATACAGGTTGAGGGGAAGTGACCTGGTGGACTGGAATTAACTGTGAGTTTAACTGCTGAGAGGGGAACATTACCCAGCCTTAGGGACCACCGTCTCTTATGGATTCATAGCCCAAACTCAGGGGTGTCTTGTTGTTGAGAACTAAAACAACAAGGCTAGGGTTGGGAGGAACATTCATCCTTTGCAATGGGTGACATACTTGTATAAGATAAGTGTTCTTATCTGATGTGTTGATGTGTTAAATGTTGATATATATTTGTTGTGCGTTTTACTTTGAGTTATATTGGTTATAAATGTTCACTGGGAGCAAAATAATGCATTTAAATATCTATTTATATGGTTGAATATTGTTGTATGTTATTTAATTGCTTCTATGCACAATTAATCAATTGTATTTACATGTTTAAGCAATATAGACAACTATATGAGTTCAATTGTCATGTTGTGTGATTATTTCCGCATTTTGATTTAGTATCAGAAATTTTATGGGGTCATTTTAATAGTGACGTGACCCAATTGGGGGATGGGTACATTACATATAGTATATTCCCAATATACCTAGTATCCCATGTGGTCCATCATTGCCTCTGTGTCTTGGGTTGTTACCTTGCTTTCTTATGTTTGAGAAAGATGAGCTTTTAACCAATTATAAATAGTTTTAGGTCTTACTCCAAAACCAAAAGGATAGTCTAGCCCCCTATAATATATCTCCAGTATACCCATTATTAGTCCCTTCCGTAAGCATAGAGAGACTATAGCGATCGATAAATCGTTGACCTGGCATTAGCTTGTGCATTGACCATAAATATTTCCCTATTGTCTATTGTTGGAACAAGGGAAGTGAAAACATCGATTTTTATATAATAAAAATTATCATGTTTGTCAAGATCTAATTGGACAAAGGATTGGAGGTCTTATTGTTGCCTTTGCTATTCCCAATGTAAAATATGTTTGCATTTCCAAAGTATTTGGTAGTATATGGTCTTTTTTGAATCATAAATTTTGTTATGCATTCGTCGAAGGTGGATTAATGCTACCATTAATTCGAATGTTTGGCTTAGCATTTTATGCTAAGTAAATTTATGGCAATGTTTGATATGGTGGCATATCCAAAGTTTGTCTTTGCAATACATTCTCTGGTGTTCGAACTATTGTTACAAAAAATATATGAATTTATTTGGGATACGTCAAAGACCTGCCACATTCAATTTTTTTCTTAAATGTTTATAGTGCATTTCTGACAGACATAAATGTTTACCTAATAGGTTTGGTAGTGTTGAATGGTTACTCAACAGGCTTGTTACAAGACATTTTCTTCTGTTTTTAAAATTTATATGCTCCAGCGGCATTGTTGGTTCACTGGTCCATGCTTGCTTTTTTCATGGCACTGATTTATTATTTGCATGTTCTCGTTGTTCTTGCTTGCCTATTCGTGTTGTTGCAGTTTGCACATTTGGGTTTCTGTAGTCGCGATTGGAAGAGCCTCGTTCCTAGGGGGTGGTTGTTGTTTGTTCCTTTCTTCGTTGTATGTTGTTTATTGTTGCTTGATTCGACTTTGCAGGGTTCTGGTCCCGCGCCTGCACCTGGGCATTTTGGTGCTTCTTGTCTGGGTTCTTATTTGGTGCTTTTTCTTCTTTGCCTAGGGTTTGCAATGTTGGGATGCTGCATCTGCGGTTGGATCTCTAGTTACAATTTTTTGCACTTCGATTTGCATAGAATACTATTAAGATAAAATAACAGACTAAAGAATTGCAGGGGATGTAAATTGCATATGTTACGCGTTGAAACAGAGTTTGTCGGCCTCAAAATATATTTCATAGTTGCCGATGCATTTTCCAT
>ML830185.1:59166-75464 GCA_009831015.1 Picea engelmannii | reverse complement strand
GAACTTCTCCGTCCTTTTTCCCTTATTTTCTTCCTGTGTATTATGGGACTATAAAATATGGACATGATATTTTATAGAACATGTACAAATTATGCATTCCATACCTAGCGACATTTTGGATCGCGGGTTTTCAGCTGGGCGGGCGGGCTCAAAATTGGGCCTCCATTGTTCTGTGCCCTACAAATAGCACCCCGAGTTCCGCAATATACAAATTGACAAGCGCACCTGCGGACTGACTAATTCAACATTGCACTTCTATTGTTCTGTGTCCTCCAAACAGCGCTCCCAGTTTCGTGATATAGAAATTGACACATGGAGTGCAGGACTGGCGAGGTGGAGATTTCCATTGTTTACGGATGTTAATCCCTATGAAGTATATAACAGTATCAAAAAAATTATTTTGGTTTTTATTTTTTCCCTGTATAACAGTATCTAAAAAAATGTTCTCATAGTAGTGACAACTGGACACAGAGGTACGAATTAGTTGGGATTGCACTCTCCGCAATATACAAATTGACTACCGGATTCTGACATTGCCCTCTCTTCCATGTTACAGATTATGCATTCCAATGTTCGGAGCGATACAATTAGAAGGTCTGGGCCTCGCCTCCTTTGCAGACACTTTCTCAGCCTGTTTTGGATCCTCTTGTTTCTCGGTTCACGAGATATGCAGCTCCAGCATTGGCGGGTTGACATATGTTTATCTCCATCTATATAATCAGACAACGAATCCGACCGACCGTTGTTGCTTTTGATGCTTTCGATATGTTTCTCCATTATATACATCTTCCACTCTAAATTTTCGTGATCTACAATTCCACTGCTAACTACTCCGTTCTTTTCCCCTTTTTTTCTTCCCGTGTATTATGGGACTATAAAGTATGGACATGACATCTTATAGAGCATGTACTAATTCCCATGATATTTTATAGAGCATGTACAAATTATGCATTCAATATCTAGCGACATTTTCGATCGTGGGTTCTCCGGCGGGGAATCTCAAACTTGGACCTCCATTGTTCCGTGGCCTACAAATAACACCCACAGTTCCGCAATATAAAAATTGACAAGCGAACCTGCAGAGTGGCTAACTCAACCATTGCACTTCCATTGTTTCTTGTCCTCCAAACAACGCTCGCAGTTCCGCGATATACAAATTGACACACGGAATGCAGGACTTGTGGGGTGGAGATTGCCATTGTTTACGGATGCTAGTCCCTATGAACTATCTAACAATATCTAAATAATTATTTTGAATACTAAATTAGCTCTTAGTACTGACAACTGGACACAGAGGTACGAAACAATTGGGATTGAACTCTCCGCAATATACAAATTGACTACCGGATTCCGACATCGTCCGCTCTTCCATGTTACAAATTCTGCATTCAAATGTTCGGAGCGATACAATTAGAAGGTCCGAGCCTCACCTCCTTTGCAAACATCTTCTCACCCTGTTTTGGATTCTCCTGTTGTCGGGTTCATGAAATCTACAATTCCAGTGCGGTCACTCTACCACTGCTCACAAATGTTTCAAAGTATCTCTCATTGCCTTCCATCCCCACTAACTTCTTGTGTTTCCGGATGTCCTACCATATCCTCTTCATTGTTACACGTATTGCACTCAAAAAGTTCTGAGACATACAATTTGACCCTCACGCCCTCACCCTCAACACTTGTACGCTGCAACCATATTTTGTAGCTGTCTTTTTTCCCCTGCCCGCGACCTCCGTACTTTCTTACTATGCGATTAGAAACCTTCCATGCTAACAACTGACCATGTAGGAACCGTCAACATTGTCATCAATGGCCGAAAACCTCGAGGAGATCTCCCATTATTACGCATTAAACCAAGATGTGCGGAGAATTATTTTGTCCCTTCTGATTGTTCATCTCCAACACGCGTCCTCGTGTTGGGTCGTTCAATAAATCTACAATGCTTAATCGTTCATTGCAATATCCAACGTGTTGGCATTTATATGTATGCAATTAGTATTGTTTAATGTTAACAAAGCATCATGCAACAACCATCCAAATTGTCATTAATCAACGAAAGTCTCGAGGACATCTCCCATTCACATGCTTTCGACCAAAATTTGCGCAGGGTTACATTATCCCTTCCAACTTTTCATTTCATTCATCGGTTGGAACAAATAAACGTTCTTGTAGACTTATAGCACCAGGTCGACAGCAGTTTTGTGTAGATACAGTAAATATGTTCGCACAAGAGGACCAGAGCTTTTAGTGGTGCAGGGCATACTTTTACTATCCATCCCGTTCCGCCCAAAATGAAGTGATTTGGACCTCTGGAATCGCTCGTGCAGGCTGCGTTCCTGAGGTTTTTGACTCTAAGGAGGTGGTCTCTTAGTGCGCTGAAAATTTTATTCCAGGCCAAAGAATTATTCTACTGCGCGACCATTCTCTTGTTTCTTTGTCGCCTCAGCTCTTCCGCGAGATGTTAAAATTGTCGAACCCAACATTGACGTTCAGAGGACAAGACTGCAAACAGTTTCTAGAAAAACATCATAACGGGTTGGACATCTTAGCAAACTTCCTTGAAGACCCGACAACAGTTCTTGAAGATATCACAAGGTTGCAGGTAAGTTCCTTTAGAAATCCATTCCGGGAAATTGCTTGTCTAGTTACAAGAATAACGAGATAGGCATCCACAACAAGCATTTCCCATATAATTATTTATATTTTTTTATTTCACAGTCAAGGAACAATACATTTTCGATTGGGGGAAGCTAATTTCGATTGAGCTCTACTCCCAGTTGTCACGATTCAAAGAATCGAATAAATTTTATATGTCATCCTACTTGATTTTCACAATTGTGTATTGTTGTCCGTTTCCAAAACTTTCTCTTTCCAATAAAATAAACTGTGGATTCGACCCAATAACATTTTGGCACGAGGCCCTATGGAGACACAAGGCCTCCCATTGTTTTTATGAATTTTTTAATGGCTTTGTCTCAGTTTTCAAACATTTACTGTTAGGCAAGGATGCTCCGCGGATGTCTGGCCAGGCAACCAAGTTTTTGAACAGGAAGGGCACACTTGAGCAAGAGGAAAATCATAGTGTCCTCATGGTCTTTGGCTCTAAGGAAAATCCTGCCTTCCTTCCATGCCACATCACGGACAAGATGTTTGTTGCAAAAATAGCAAGGCAATACAACCACTGGTTGCATTTTTTCCATGACAAGAAAAAAAAATAGTTCATTCCTCTGCCCTGGAAAATCGGAGATTTCGCGTGCAGAAACATCAACAAGATTGACGAGTTTGCCGCCCATTTCAAGAAATTGAACCTAACGTATGCTGAAAGGCTAAAAGGGTTCGACCCTAATGGCATTTTTCGAGAACATCTACTGGGTGTTGGATTTAACACCTCTTTTATCCATACACACCTGACCCAAGATAGGAACAGTGTCGACAACAATCCTGCTTCTGCTGATTGCGACGCAGAGAGATTGCAAAGCACCATTGAATTGTATAGACAACATGGAAAAGTATCAAGTGAAAAGAGTACCCAGTCCCCCGCCAGCACTCCCAAGAGAACGACATCACGGAGCATCACTTCGACGGTCCACCCCAGTAAGAAATCAACCCAGAAATCTTCGAATGAAGGAGGAGATAAGAACCCTCCTCGCATAAATATTGATAGTTCTCACAAAATTCAACTGACGAAGAAGAGAAAAAACAATGCAAGGCAGGCAGAGGAACCCCAAATTGAAAGTGGAAAACTGCAACTTGAAATTGAAGCTGAGCACATGCAGAAAATTGGGTCGTCCGGGGTGGAAATATCGGACACCAACTTTTTTGACATAGATGAATCCTTCGTATTCCAGAGCGTTATTTTTCCAGCCAATCTAAAAGTCTGGTCATTGAAAAGAGATATGTAACAAACAGGTAAGGCAAATCTTGCACATAGATTAACTTTAGTGAAATCTCGCCGTCCCAAATATACCAACTTCACTAAGGAACTGGTGACATTCTTCGTGATTCCATTGGAGGAATTGAGACAGAAAATGCCAATATGAAACGACGCCTCAACAAATTTGAGCAGGCTTTCCTTACAACTCCAGAATTTGCCAGTCCTTTGGCAAAAATCATGCCTGCTACCACTCCAACGAAGATGAAAGTATCCTCTACCCTCCTTGCATGCTCTAGAGCCCTTGTAGAGAATAACATCAACAAAAGAATGCAGGTAGTTACTAAAGCCTGGGAAACATCGCAAAATTTAGTTTCCTTCGAAAAGAAGGCCAATGATTTGCTGGAACAATTGGAGATGAATTTAAAAAATTAACAACTTTTCTATGATCAGGTGCTGGCCCCTTTTTCCAAATATGCCGACAACACATCGGAACTGAAAAGAAGATAGGAGAAACTCCTCTCGCCAAAGCGCACCAAAAAAGTAAAAGCATGCTGGCAAAAGAAAGTTGACAACCTGCAGCTCATTGTCAAGTCATGTAAGCAAGTCATATCAGAAAAGGAAGATTTATTCACAAGCCTGCTCCAGCTGGACTTAGCCGGAACTACCAACGAGGTTCAAGATCCTAACTTAATTCTCAAATCCTTGTCAGTCACCAAAGAAGCCTTCAAGGAACAAGTTGATATTTTAAAGGGGTCGTCTTTCGAAAAGTTTTACAACATACTTGAACATCGTCTAGATGAGCACGAGCGCTGGGTACAGGACTATGCCTCACACAATGAAGAAATTGAACAGACTCTGCATAGTATTTCAATGGATCTAAGGAAATTAGAAAATGACCTTTACGACATAGAAATCCGGGATGAAACCAACACAGTCCCCATGAAAAGCTACATAGAAGAATGGTTCCAAGTGAGAATGGGCGACCTCGTCCATGAAGGGCAACAACTGATCAACAAGACTACAATTCCCATCGACGACAGCAACAAAAATGCATCGGCTTCATAGTAAGTTTATACTGCCGTCTTGTTTTGTTTATCAATCCAGTTTAAGTCTATGCTGTCATCTTCTCTTCTTTATCAATCCACTTATGCCCTCTTTCAATAGAAAACTGTAACCAAACACTCTTAACTTCCAATTTCTTCTTTTTAGGTCTTCCTCTCTACCGTTGCGTACTTCTTTCAACGTTCCTAATTCTTGTACTTATTTCTTTTTATGGTTCGCGGGAGCCCCAATCCCAGTCTATATGACAAACACATTTAAATTTCCAGAAACATGTAACAAACATTATTAATTTTTGATAAATTCCAAAGAAAATTGATTCGACAATGCCCTTATTGTATACTGAATTTTGGGTTTCCAAGAACCTTTCTTGTTTGTTCCAAATAAAACTAATTCAGATATGCTACATTTCTTGTCTCCTATTGTATGCTAATTTTTTGGTCTTCAACGACGTTGATGTTTTAAATGTTGATGTAATTTCCAGAGATATGTAACATACATTATTTATTTTATAATAAGTTTGTATAGTTCGCAACGCCGTTTCTCAATTTGTATATCTCGGAACTCTCGATGTTGTTTGTAGGGCACGGAACAACAGAGACCCATTTTTGAAACAACCAGCCCGAGAACCGGTGATCCAAAAACTGACGAAGTATGGAATGACCGCTCCCTGCATGCTCTATAAAACGTGTACAAAGAAAACTAATTCGGCAATGCTATATCTTTTTTGTCCAAGAAAAGCCTTAGTTTTAAAGCAAGCTAATTCGGGAAAACGTTATTAATATTCTATTGTATAACAGAGATTAATTTTTTGTAAATTTTTATAGTCCGCAACTCCGCCTATCATTTTGTATATCGCGAAACTGTTGGTGCTATTTGTAGGCCATGAAACATCAAAGACTCAATTTTGAACCCGCCAATTTCCAGAATCATGTAACAAACATTATTATTTTTTGATAAATTACAAAGAAAATTGATTCGACAATGCCCTTATCGTATACTAAATTTTGGGTTTCCAGGAACCTTTCTTGTTTGTTCCAAATAAAACTAATTCAAATATGCTACATTTCTCGTCTCCTATTGTATGCTAATTTTTTGGTCTTCAACGACGTTGATGTAATTTCCAAAGATATGTAATAGACACGCAACGCCGCTTGTCAATTTCTATATCGCGGAACTCTCGATGTTGTTTGTAGGGCACTGAACAACAGAGACCCATTTTTGAAACCACCAGCCCGAGAACCCGCGATCCAAAAACTAGCGAAGTATGGAATGACCGCTCCCTGCATGCTCTATAAAACGTGTGCAAATAAAACTAATTCGGCAATGCTATATCTTTTTGTCCAATAAAAGCCTTAGTTTTAAAGCAAACTAAACTCTACCTGTCATTTTGTATATCGCGGAACTGTCGGTGCTATTTGTAGGCCACAGAACATCAGAGGCCCAATTTTGAACCCGTCAGCCCAAGAACCCGCGATCCAAAAATTGGCTAAGTATGCAATGAGGGCTCCCTGCATCCTCAATAAAATCACTTCCCCATACTTTATAAAAGTAGAAATTTCGTATGTATTAAACTAAATATCTACTTTATACAAGTACATATTTCGTATGTATAATTTTTTTATTTGTAATGAATTTCTATAGTCCGCAACTCCACTTCTCGATTTTTGTATCGCAGAGAACATCAGAGGCCCAATTTCTGTATCGCAGAACTGTAGGTGCTTTTTGTATATCGCCTACCCGACAACCCGCGATCCATTACAAAAGTACATATTTCCTATGTATAAAAGTATTTCAATGTATTTCAACTTTCTAGCCACGTGTCTGTACTAGGTCGCATTTACTCCCTGTTGTTCCAGAGTCTGTACTCAAGGCTATAAAGTATAGAGTCTAGGCATCCCAAGTGAGTGAGTGATAAAAAGGGAAAGAACAACTTCGGGAAAGGAAGCTATGGCTGATTTCTGAGTTGTATTCGTCTAGCTTCCAAATATTCATGAATTTTGATATCACATTCGATGGCTACCCATGAATGTTCGAGCTCTGCCCAGGTGATGGCAGTCTTAAGTGTAGTATCGAAAAGATTCAACGTGATGTTGGTTTGATCCGATAAGTTGAGTTCAATGTTGGGCTGTTTTACAACGGGTACAGTCATGGAGAAACAAAACTTTAAAAGGGGTTGATGTTTTAAAGTGTTATTTCAATTTTAGATTATATAAGGAAAATTCAGTGAAGCCAATTAAAGGTTTAACAAAATTGAAGGTCGTTTTCTATAACTGAGTTAAAATCTGAAATCAAGTGTGAAACAAAAGAAAACATAGAGCTATCCACAATGTGGGGCATCAATTCCAGAGGAATCCCACGCTGTAACAAAAGAAGAAAAGAAAAGAGACACCTTGATAAAGCATAAAATGTAGAGATCTAAGAAAATCACAGGTCTTGTGCCCACTAATAGTCGATACAGAGGAAAAACTGTAAATAACTTAGATAACTAAAATATGATCGCCACAGTAGAAGTTGTACTAAATTGCAGTTAAAACATTCATCAAAGATGTATATATAAAAAATAACATGAACTATGAAATAACAGAGGAAAACACATAACTCAATCTTGACGGAATTTGGAGTCTTCAATTTGCTTTGTAATAATCATGGTAAAGGAGAATTTTCTCTATTACAATCCCCAAAAGAAAAAGCCCCCCCTGGTGCTTTTTTCAAAATGTATATTTAAACCAACTTCTAAACATTTCGAATTCCAGACGTTTTAGAAACTTTTCATTTACAAATGGAGGATTGAAGTGTTTCATTCCCTCATCTTTTGTCTTCCTTCATAAGGGCCGAGCGCCTTCCTTTCTCTGCTCCTCTGGCTCTAGAAATAGAACGGAGTGACATCTGTCGTCATTTAACACCAGAAGCCTACCCTTTCACCTGCTCAATGCAATTGATGCACCTTTCAACCAACTGGGCTATCAACCTGGAAGGCTCTGCTTGGTTGTTTGCCTCAAAGGTGTAACAACTCTTTGCCAACTGTGGCAATCTTTTTCCCACTTGTCGCTCTTCTGTGACGATAGACCATAATTGTAAACTTGGTTGTACTAGCCATTTATCCACTTGGACCATATCAACCTGGCTTATCTGGGATATTTCAGCTTGCTCATTTTCCACATTTTCTTTGATATCTAGCAGGTGTTTAGCTATATTCATTTTGCCCAACGTCCCAACACTGCCTTCCTTATCAAGGTCTAACAAACTTTTATTTATCGAGGCGAATGTTTCTTCGCAAGAATTTCTCACCACCTTAGCTCTCCCCTTGCTCTCTGATATATTCTACTCCCAAGCCTTTAGTAAGATATTCCCTCTCGTTTGTTCTACGATGGATAATTTGGAGATATTGGTCGTCTCTACTTTAACTGTGGCTATAACAGCGTCCTGGAAAGCAACCCGAGCCGCCCCAACTTCTCTTTCTCTCAAGGAGATATCTTCTAGAACTTGATCTATCATCTGAGAGTGATTTTGAATGGTTCCCACTTTAGCAAGCAAGTCCCGTTGAGCTGCTAATACCCTATGTCGGATTTCGGTGGCTTGGGATTGGAATATCTTTATATCTAAGATCTAGTTTTCAGCAACATCCAATTTCAATTGTAACTGTATTATTTGTTGCTCCTGCTAGCTTACCTACATTTGGCTTATTTGCACCGACTAGCGCATCTGCTCAAGGTCGGACCTAAGTTTCTCGATCTCCTGCAGATCGACTATTCTGGGTCGCTAGAGGCTTTTGCTCACCTCATCCTTGGCATTTGCTTCTGTCGTAGACACCTTAGCTTCCAACTTACTGATCAAGAGGTTGTTTTGTTTCAACTGGGCCTTCAAAGTTCCAACTAAGTACTGGTTGGTTGTAGCATAAGCTCCCAATGTTTCTGCTATCTTGTCGGTGAATTTTTCCTCTTCTACGACCTTTTCTTCTGTCAGGATTTTAAACCTTTTAGCCACTGCGCCCACTTTTTCATACGATTCTTGCTTCACTATGGCCTTCCTTTTCTTATCAAAGAAAAATTCATTAGGAGGTAACTCTTCTATAGAAATGGGCGTTAGCTCTTCACTGAAAATCCATCCTGCATCGGGGTTCCCCTTTGTGAACTGTAAGGGTGTTATAGAAGCAATGGGACTGTTGATTTCCTTGATTGATTGTGTTGGGATAACATCTGTGGCTGGCTTGCTTGATATGAGTGATAGTGGGTCGCCCAACCCTTGCGAAGGTATCTCTGCTTGACTTTGGACATGCTTGGCCGACGTACCCTTTTCTGGGTTTCCTTCATGTTGATAGGGGATTTCAGCTCCTCGTTCTGAGGTCCCAACCTCCCCTGTTTTCTCTTGGTTCTCCTCCTTGTTAGGACTCAAGTCCTTTGAGCCTTTGGCTTCTGTTTGCAGTGTAACCAGAAGCTTTGGGGTTTCGCCCTATAAAACCTAGGGGAGACAACTCCGTCGGTGCTCTTGGAATCTAAGGAAATCGGCCATATCTCCGAGCGGTAGGGCTTGAATCCGACTTAGGACTTCAAAGTAGGACCTCGCACCTTGAAAAATTTCGTCATGAGGTGAATCCTCGTGTTCATACTTCTTCAAGCCACAACTCGCTAGGTGATTGCTCACAACCTTATTTGGGTTGTGCTTCTTAAACTCAATGTCCACCAATTTCATTTCTTCTAAGGCCATAGCCTCGACTCTGGCATGGTCGATGTCTAATAAAGAATATGCGCCATTGTGAATGGGAAAGGGCAGCCATATCTTTTTCGATACTCCTTTGAGCTCTCTGCTTATCCCGTCAAGCACAATCTGTCTAGCGATCTTGCGAAACAATAGCTTATCTGGCAAGAATAGCGGCAGAGCATATGGGGGAACAGAGGTGCCAAAGACCCTGATAAATGAAAATTCCACTTCTATATACCAATCTGCCACGCTACTCAGGTTGGCCGTGATGTTATCCGAAATCCTAGGAGGCGGATGGTCGAAAATGGAGACATGCATTGGTACCATTACCCAGTTGAAGATCTCGTAGATGAATTCTTTGGCTTTATCCTCCCAAAGTTTCGAGTGGTAGACATAATAGGCTCTGTATTAGATGGAGCCCATCTCCAGTTCATTAGTGGGAAAGGTGTCATGAAGAAAATGTCATCCATGATGTAAGCAAACATAAAGAACAAAGTCGCTTTCCTACTTGCCCTCTGTGCTCGATATTCGGTGATTCGACTGGTCAGACAACAATTTGGCCCAGTCGAAGGAGAAACCCTCATCAACTGTATGAATAAGCAGTACCCATGGGAGGAAAAAGTGAGTAGTGTCCTCCTTCCCGTACAGCCTACAGGCCATCATCGCTATATACTTGAATTGCGGCTCTAAGGAAGAGATTAAATAGATTCCATGAGTATCAGCCTTGAATTTCGCGGGGTGCGAAACCCAATCTTTGATTAGATCGGATAAACATTTTCCATATTGCTCGCATTCCTTCTTCTTGAAACCCTCTAGGAATTTGGCATTGTGAGTAAGGTTCGGTGTGGGTGACAATTTATACATTGCCTATAAATGCTCTGGTCTGAAAGTCCCAATTGTCACCCTCTGTTCGTTGATAATCGTCCTAGTGAGGATGTCCACATGGTCCAACGCCCACCTGACCATATCATAATAGGGAAGAAGTTGTGGCCTTGTGACTATTTTTTGCATCTCTGCTTGAGTGACGATTTTGTATTTGGTTGACAAGTCATCCTTTTCGTTATCAGTAAAATCATTCGAACAATTTATCGACTCGGATTGTAGAATGTTGGAAACGTATGTCCATGTTTTGACAGAATTAATACTTCGGGGCGAGGTATCAGAAACAACGTTTGAACCATGACATGAACTCTCAGCAACTGCCTTGGGCACTTTCCATGGAGCCATGATAGAAAAACTTGCAACTAGATCCCCTGTCGGAAAGATTGAAAACACAAACAAAAGTTATCCTGGTGAAATGGCTCTGTGCGCAATAGAAATGAAAACTGAAATAATGAAAGGAAACCCTCTGTCTTAATCATTTAAACCTGTGCGAGTCCTTGCCGACAAAACAGTCAAATCGTTTAATAGAAAGATTTAGAAGTAAAACGAGATCTTGTTATCCATCACCTCACTAAAATTCAAATAAATGCCATAAATGCTTGACGATTCGTGACATGGAAAAACGCAGAAACATTCAAGACTTCATCCGTAAAATCTGTGTGTTAAAGGTTGTTTAAGTCATTAATTAATCTGGTTTAGTTCTTTTAATTAAGTGCACTTTAGTCGCTAATCCCTTTTTCGACGTTCACCGTATCGGGTGATTCCGCTCCTAGCCGTTGGACCCCAAAAACCCGAATCGCGATGGTGCAATTTAGTTGATTTTCTGTGATTCAACTTAAGCCATTAATTAATCCATGCTTAATTAATGAATATCGTGACTTTGTGGATCAGAGTTACAAAGGTGTTGCCCTTTGGGGAAGCAATCACCGAGTCGCGAAATCATGATAGTGATTAACTAAGGTTTAAAGTGATTTACTCTTGATACTAACCTGGGTAACTTTAACACAACTTCGCGACTTCGCAAGTTGGAGGTTTTAGAAACGTTCAACGTGTAACTCTCGAGAGCGAGAGTACGAGGTAATGAAAGATGATAATCCCCACTTAGTCATTTAATAATGGTGATTAGAACTAAAACAATTTCGCCCTTTCACGTGTTGGGATGGTGGCTTTAGTGGGTAGAATCGTGAAATAAACGAAGTCCTGAAATCTAGCTTTTGGGGCTTAAGTATAACACTTCACCTATTTAGAGAAGGGCGGTTCTAACATAGGCTCCAACTAGGGATCTCGTCTCCTTGCAAGACGAGAAGGACAACAGACGAAGTGCCTGTATTGGGTAAATGGAGTCGTTATTTTGCTTCTGTGAAACTTGTTTGGAAGGAGGATATAGAGGGAACTTTGAGGTTTCAACTTTATTTTTGGAAAACTTTCAAAACTTGACACGCTTTCTAAACTCAATTGCAGTCCATTCGGTAACTTTCCCTTTCTCGAGACTGAAATCGATCTGCTTAAGACGATCCAAGCGATCTTAGGAAACTCAACAGGTCCTGTAGGTTTTAGCTTGCATCAAACGAAGTAAATTCCATGCTTTTAATCAGGGAGACCTACATGAACTTGGGTTGTAGATCCAGTTTCGAAAAGGCTAATTACCAGAGTGTAGTATAATTTATGTATGACAGCCTTACAGATATCTTAGATATTGCTTCACTGCCAACAAGCCTATTCAGTACCCCGATGAAGTTATCTGGTTCCCTTTATTGAATTTCCTTTCACCACTCCAAACTATGATTTTGCATTTAAATGTTGAGATGAGGGCAATCATTTTATGAATTTCCTTTCATCAACTCTTTGGACTAGATGGGGGCAATCAATTATGAATTTCCTTTCACCATCTGTCTTATATTTTACTTTTGGAATATGAAGTGGGGGCAATCAATTTGGTATAAAGTATACCAGGGGTGATATCTGTGTAATATTCACTACAGAGGCCTGTCACCTTGCTTTGAGCGCTTTGGACCAACTTTCTCTTGACCTTCAAAACATCCTAGTCTGCGGGAATTTATGGGAGAATTTATTTCCAGGGGTCTTCCTTTGAGCAATTCTTAACCAATTGAAACCTGTTAAAAGACCTAAGAGAGTTAGGATCAACCTACGCATAACTTCGTTCAGCAGGAGACCGAGGAGTCGTGAAGGCCAACTTATTTTCTAAGATTCGTTCACTAGTTTCTGGAACTAAAGCGTAACCTCTTCTTCCTCTGTGGAGGGTATGGGAAGGTGTCAGAGCTTAAGGAGAGAAGGCCAAGGATGGAAAAGGAAAAAAGAGAAGGCTTTGGACTTCAAAAAACCCAGACGTTAACACACAATCCTGACTCTTGGAAAACCTTTTTTTTTTTTTTTGGGTGATCCCTTTTAGAACCCACAGTAAAAAGTTGTTCTTTTAAAGACATGTCAGGTGAATATATCATACTTGTGAGACCATGCTACGTTTAAATGATATTCGTTTGAAACCCAGATACTTCATAAATTCATACCTTTGCCTTACCATTTCGTTCTCTTCTAAAATAAATAAAAATTGTCACATGTTCTAGGTGAGTCGATTTCCTGATACATGACCATCTGTTTTCTCCTTTTGTTGTTTGGGTTGTAAGCCAGAATCCTGTAAGAAACAACATGAAGAGTATCAGGCCTTCAAGATTTATGGGATTCGATGTGTTGGAAATTTCATATCTCTACTTCCACGAAATCACTAACCTGTTTTATTTGCGATGAAAGTGAACTTACCGAAAAGCTATAAAAAACAGAAAACACAAACCGGTATATACAATGAAGATTCAGAACTCATTTATTGCATATAGTGCTTTAAATAATGCCCGTTGACAGGGGCGTTGAGGATTTTACCGTCCAAATTCTCTAACAAAAATGAATTCGTCCCTTCAGAAGCTGAGACTTTGAACGGTCCATACCAGATATGATCAAATTTACCATGTTTTGTCGAGTCTTCCCTCCTAACATCCCATTTCAAAACCAAATCGTCGGGGAGGAACTCTCTGTTTTTTACCTTATGATCGAACAATGCTTTCATGTTGTCCTAGTATTTTTGCATCCTTTCGTCCACCTTGGTCCTGTGTTGTTGGACCTCAATCAATTGATTTATTCTTCTTGTGACATGGTTTGCCTCTTCTTTATCATCTTGCCAGAGCTTCATCACAGGGAGCGCAAGATTTATAGGTAGTACCACATCAGTCCCATATACCATTTGGAAAGGAGAAGTACCAATGGATCTCTTCGTATCTATCCGATTTTCCCATAAAACGTACTTCAAATGTACATGCCAAGATCTTTTGTTTTTGCTCAACACCTTCTTAATTATGGTAATTAAACTTTTATTTGATGATTCGGCTAACCCATTTCCTTGAGGGTAATATGTCTTGGAGTGGCCCAATATGATGTTATATTTTTGGCAAAAGCTGACCATTGCCATAGACTTGAATGCCTGGGCATTATCAGTTACTATCTTTCAGGGACAGCCGAATCTGGACAGTGTGCTCTCTTCCAAGAAATCTATTACCACTGAATCGGTCACCTTTCTAGTCCGAATAGCCTCCACCCATTTGGTGAAGTAATCTGTAGCAGTGAGGATCCATTTGTGTTGAGCGTTGGTATGCGGGTTGATTTCATCTATAAAATCTAACCCCCATTGTTGAAAAGGGGCTTTGGTTTTGACAGGGACCAGAGGTAGCGCTGGAAGCTTCTGTTTGCCCGTGAAAAATTGGCAAGGGTTACAGGCTCTAACTTTGGCATTGACATCTGAGAATAGTTTAGGCCAATAATATTATGCCCTCATGATTTTATAAGTTGTTTCCCTCCAGGCGTGATGCCCTCCGCATACTCCTTCGTGAAATTCGTTTATGACCCCTTTTGTCTATGATTCTACCAAACAAACCAGTAAGAAGCCTAATGGGTCCTTCCAGTACAATTGGATTTCGGAAATACAATACTTCACCTCATGCAGCTTCAGTGTTCTAGCTTTAGCTGGAGACAGATCGCTAGGGCATTTCAGGGTCAGCGGGTAGGACACTATGTCTTTATACCAATCCGATATGGCAAACTTCTCTTCGATTCTGGTTATAGCTATTTGGTGATCGGGCTCGTTTACGTCCCCACATCCTTCATATCCCTGTAGGTTATTCATTCCGAGTGGTCTAAAATTTGATTCAGCTAAGAGCTTAGCCAAACCTTGTCCCTTTACTAGCTTCGTCGGTTTCACCTCTAAATCGAATTCTTGAATTTTAGCAAGCCACCAACCCCTCTTCCCGTCACTATCAGGTTGAACCAATATATCCTTTACAAAACTGGTGGGCACGTATGCAATTACCTTGGAGTGTAGCACGTAGGTTGTAAAAGCCTTCAACGTCTTCACCATAGCATACGCTTGCTTTTCCATTATATCTTATCTCAATTCAGCGTCTCTAAGACTTTTACTAAAAAAAGCTATTGGTTGCTCGAAACCTTCTTCATTCTTTTGGAGGAGTATTGTCGCCACTGTGTGTTTGGAGGCGAACAAGAAAATGAAGAAAACCTTTAGATAATCGGGGCTTGCCAGCATGGGCGCTTCGCTGATAACTTTCTTGATGCATGCAAACGACGCTTTAGCTTCGGCCGTCCATTTCACTCCGTTGTTCTTCTTTAGCATATCTGTGATCAATTTCACGATTTCAACAAAGTTTGGGATAAAGCTTTATTTTTCCTAAAAATGACTAAATTTCTTTTACATTTCTAGGAATATTTATGGTGTCTATAGCTTCTACCCTTTTAGGGTCGATTTTAATTCCGTCTCGAGACACAATGTGGCCCAAGAGTTTACCTTCTTGCATCGCAAAGTGAGACTTCTTGGGGTTTAAAGACAAACCAAATTTTTGGCATTTTTTGGAAGTTTGCTTTAGATGTATCAGATAGTCTTCATCGGATTTAGAAAAAACAGTTAGATCGTCAAGGTATATAACCACGAATTTATCTCTCTCACCGACGAAAGCGATATCCATAGCACACTAGAAAGTGGCCCCTGCATTCATCATACCAAAAGGCATTTTGTCATACATAAATGTGCCCCAAGGGGTGGTGAAAGCCATTTTTTCTTTATCATGCTCGTTGACATCAATTTGATTGTAGCCCGAAAACCCATTGATCATCAACATCCTATTTGCCCCAACTACTTTTTCCAAAACGTGATCCATTTTGGGTAGAGGATAATTATCTTTGAGAGAGGACTTATCTAGATTTCTAAAGTCCACACACAGTCTGATCTCCCCACTCTTCTTCCTAACTGGGACTAGGTTCGCCACCCAGTCAGAGTACCTGAGAGGTACAATTATTTTTGCGTCTAAAAGCCTTTTCACTTCTTTTTCGACCACAGGCAGTAAAATGGGGTTGATTTGTCTGAGCTTTTGTTTGAAGGGTTTAACACCAGGTTTCAAAGGTATCTTGTGCTCGATCACAGAGGTGTCATAGGTTTTGAGCTCATTGTAAGACCATGCAAAGACATCCTTATACCATCCAAGTAAGTCTGTATACTTACTTTTTATCTCAGGAGGAAGGTACTTTGATAGTTTCACTATCCTAGGTTCTTTGGCGGTGCCCATGTCACAGTCTTCGACCTCCTCCGGTTGGGGCTGCAAGGTAGACCTCAGAGGCATATCGTTTTGATCAAACAACCTTTCCAGCAGTATCAAGCCCTTAGGGATCTGATTACTTTTTAACACTAGTAGGCGATGATTTGCGATTGTTTCTT
>ML830185.1:26744-45862 GCA_009831015.1 Picea engelmannii | reverse complement strand
TTCCTTAGCTTGCATACATGAGTGTCTTTGTTATGTAGTACAAAACCATCTGGTTGTTCCACAAAGACCTCCTGTTCAATCTTTCCATTCAAGAATGCTGTTTTTACATCCATCTGATGTAACTTCCAACCAAGAACTGAAGCTAATGCAATAATAACTCGAATGGAGGTATACCCGGCTAAGGGGCAAAAGTCTTGTCATAATCAATTCCTTCTTTCTGAGTGAAGCCTTTGGCTACAAATCTTGTTTTGAACTTTTCCACACTCCCATCGGCTGCATGCTTGATCTTATAGATCCATTTGGAAGAGACCACTAATTTGTCCTTTGGCCTCAACACAATGTCCCAGACATTGTTCTTTAGAATAGACCTGTATTCCTCAAGAATGGCATCCTTCCATACTTGTAATTTATCTGTTTCTTCAAATGAAGAAGGTTCGACATCACTGATGCTGCTCATCAGTGCAACATAGCCCTCCAAACCTGTGAGGCCTCTTACTTTCTCTGAAAGTTCCTTTGGGAGCAACTATCTTTTCTGCTTCCTGCACTGTTTCTTTAAGCCATCCTGGCTTCCTTTTGGCTAGGGATTCTTCAAGAGTTCTTTCCAACTCTTCAGCAGGTTCTAGGGGCTCATCACTTGGCCCTTCATGAGGTTCCTCCCTCTGATCATTTGCCTCTTCCCTTTCAGAAGAGGGTGAAGCTGGCTGAACTGCTTCTGATTCCTGCTATAGCTCTCTGGATTTCTTGAATGCGGTTTCCTCATGGAAAGTCACATCCCTGCTTACATCTATCTGCCTCTGATCTGGAACATAAATCCTGTAAGCTTTGGAGTTCTCGTTGTACCCCACAAAAACCCCTTTCTTACCCGAAGGTTCCATCTTTGTCCTCTTCTCCTTAGGGACATGAATATATACATGACATCCAAATGTCCTTAGATGCCCTACTTCAGGTTTGATCCTTGAGAAAACTTCTTTAGGAGTCTTGTCCTTCAAGATAACATGTGGACACCTGTTCTGAATATACACGACAGTGGAGGTAGCTTCTACCCTAAAGAATTTGGCAGATCCTGGTCAAACATCATGGCTTTCGCTGCTTCACATATTGTTTTGCTTTTCCTCTCAGCAACACCATTTTGCTAAGGGTTATATGGAACGGTCAACTATCTCTTGATTCCTGCTTCCTTGCAAAAATCCTCAAACTAGAGAGATTCAAACTCTCCTCCATTGTCTGTTTTAAGAGTTCTGATGTGCTTCTCTATCTACTTTTCTATAATGTTCCCAAGCCAATTTTTTGCTTGGAACACTAGTTGTTTAACTGTTTATTTGTTGTTTTGTGTGTTTGCAGGTTTTCTTAGTGAGTTGAGCAATATTTCGGCCCCACTGCTAGAGACCTCCAATGGCTATGAAACTGGCTAGAATGGTAGATCAGGGCAAGACAAACCCCCTGGTGAAGTCTCAGATCGAATGGTGAAGTTTTGATCTCAAATAGATGAAATCTCAATCTAAGTGGCACCCTCTTGGATGGTTGAAGAGACCCAATAGTTCGGCCTCACTGCTAGAGACCTCCAAATACTATGAAAATGGCTGGAGTAGTAGATCGGGGCAAGACAAATCCTCTGGTGAAGTCTCATGCTGAAAGGTGAAGATCTAAGTCTCCAAATGACTGAATCCTCAAACTGCAGTGCGCTCTCCTTCTCTCCAACCCATGCCAAGCTCTAGTAAATAATATGGCAGATAAAACTCCTCAAGAATAGGCTGGAGAGGATGCCCTAGAGCATACCAAGGAAACCCAGAAGTCCTTTGGTCCAAAAACCTTCTCCTCCTCCTAGATCGAACTGATCTTCTCTGTGAGGTGTGCCCCCCTGCTGGAAAACCCCTCAATGCTGCGCACTGATCTCTTCTGTGATAATGCATATGACCTAAACCTGCTGTAGAATGGTGTGGGAGGAATATTGCACCCCCGGGACGAAGCTTGGATGAAGATGGGTGAAATCTTTCACCACTGAGTTGATCTCTAGGGTTTGTAACCTCAAACCCTCAAAATGGCTTTGTGCTCAAGAGCCCAAAATGCAAAAGTGATAATAATCCAGAATACCTGAGAAGTGTGCCCTTCCTTTCTTTTATACCCCTTATTTGTTTTCCTGTTGAGTTAGTTAACCCCTGAGGTCAGCTTCCTAGCTTTTCCACACATGTTCCTTTCTTTTCCTCATTTTACTTTTTTTCCCAAAGTCAACTTAAAATTATAACATTGTGCTTAGGTAATTGCTTTGGGATGTCTTTGTCCCCATAATGCATGAGACTATAGTCTAATGGGGACAACTAGACTACTAAGTTTCTCACAACCTCCTTATCAAGAGGTGGGGGACATTACATTTTCAATAAAGGCTTTAAACTCTTTGAACTTATCAAATGTGTCACTTTTCGCTTTAAGGAAATAGATCCAACATTTTCTTGAGTAACCATCAATAAAAATGACATAATACAGACAACCACTTAGTGAGGGAGATGACATGGGACCACATACATCATAATGAGCCAGATCTAAGATGCCCTGAGCTTTGCTATCACTGCTAGGAAATGCTTTCTTTATATTTTTACCAAGCATGCATCCTTTACAAATTTCATTTTTACTAAGAGAAATAGAGGGCATGCCACATACCATATTCTGTAGATCTGGAAGTGCCTTGTAATGAAGATGTCCAAGTCTTCTGTGCCACAACTCTCTGGAACTGGTTGCATCATGAGCTAATGCCTTAACTGATTGTCTTGTCACAACGTACAGTCCTCCTCTGCGAGTCCCAATAGGTTCTGCAGTACTCAAGTGGCTACCTTTAGCCAACAAAAGTGCCTTCCTGTCCTTGAAGATCACCCAATATCCCTTATCCTCAAGGGTTGCAACTGATAGATTCTTCTTGAGCCCTGGAACATATAATACTTCATCAACATGAAGCCTAGCCCCAGATTCCAATCTGAAGGAGATAGAGCCTACTCCCTCTATCTTGTAACATTTGTCATCCCCAAGCTCAACCTGCTCTGCAAAAGATTTTGTCTTGAAATATGAGATGATCTCTTTGTACCCTGTCATGTGCTTTGATGCACCACTGTCTACTAACCAAGTTTTCGGCCCTGTGATAACTGTACTGGATAAAGCAGAAACCAAATAATATTCGTTTCTATTTTCTCTTTCATTAGAGGGACTTTTCTGATTTCTTTTGGATTCATCATCCTTAGCAGTTGAGGCATGATGTTTCCATTTCTTTGGATTTTTCTTCCTATACCAATAGTCTCTAGCAAAATGACCCAACTTATTGCAACTAAAGCATTTAATCTTAGATGTATCAATATTCTTGCCTTTGAACATACCTTTGGTGTTTGACTTCTTCTGAGAGCCTTTTTGGAAAGTGACCTTCTTCTTTCCCTTGAATCTTGATGCTAATGTTGAATGCTCTTCTTTGGTTGGCTCGCTCCTGGTAGCAGTGCGACTCTCCTCTTGGAGGAAATCATGCCATAACTTCTCAAACGTGGGCTGAATTTTTCTCCCACTCACACTGGATAAGAAAGTCTCCCATGAAGAAAGAAGACCATCAAATATGGCCTTCACTAAGTCATCATCATCCACTATGACACCTGTGACCAAAAGATGATCTCTGATCTGGGCTATCTTGGAACAGAAAGATGCTACTGATTCACCTTTCTCCATCTTCAAATACTTAAGCTTGTGCTTACGTGTCCTCTTCTAACTTGGTGCCTGTTTCTCATACAGATTTACCAAGGTATCCATACAATCCTTGGTAGTCATTAACAAAGTCATTGCTGACATTATACTGTCTTTGACCGAGTCAAAGATGATTTGCTTGGCCTTTGCTTGACTCTTCTTGAAGGCCGCTCTTCTTGCATTAGAGGTGGGTTCCTCCATCACCGTAGTCACATATTGCTCAAGATTATGCTCCCGTAAGATATTCATTATCCTAAGCTTCCACACATTGAAGTTGGAAGCTCCTTCGAGCCTATCCTCGATCCTGACAGAAATGGAGGATGTCATGGACCTCACACTGGAAACTTGATCAAGCTCGCTTGAATCTGTGTGTACCTGCTGCTGCACTTCATCAAGCTTATTCACACTCTAAGCTCTGATACCATGTTAATTTTGAGCTTGATTTTAAACTGCTGATATGTTCTTTAAATTCTGACTGTACTTAGCTTAATAGGAATCATAAAACAGAGCAACAATAACATAGATTTACTAGCATGAAAATTCACAACACATATACCCTGGGCAAACCCTCTACAGAGAGAAAAACCCCAACAAACAATCTCCTTTTATTGCAAAGATAATGTATGATTACTTACAAAAATTCCACCATGAAATTCTGCTCTTAAATGAACTTGCCAAGATGACTTAGACCTGACTGTAAAACTTGTAAGTACAACAACACCTTGCTGTACTTTCTCTGCTGAAATATACCAACACTATGACAAGATGCTTGCTGTCCTTTTCTGTTGTCTAGCACCAACACTGATACAAGAGCTTGCTGTCCTTTTCTGGACTGATATACACCAACATTGTAGGTGTATTTTTCCTGTCTTCTAAGACTGATGTGCGCTGCCTTCTAAGACTGATATGCGCTGCCTTCTAAGACTGTATGCATGCCATCACTGTAATAACACTTGCTGCCTTCTACTCTTTCACGCTCACGCTACAAGACTTGTGTGTAGAATGAGGGTCGACCTCTACATATAAAGGCGTGGAGAGGATGGGGGAGAGGACTCAAAATAGTAGCCCGTTCGCATGCTTATCATAACTCGACTTCAACTTGAAATAAATCTTGGACAAGAGACTTCGATTTTAGAACTTAACTTAACCCAACATGCACATGACATGCATGCATGTAACATGCAACTTTATGCAACTATGCAACTTATGCAACTATGCAACTGATGCAACTTTATGCAACTCGACTTTTACAACTTGACCTTTTACAACTTGAGTTTAACAACTCATTCAACTTGACTCTTATACATGGCAATTCAAATTTCTTCATGGTGGATAGTGTTACACATGCCAACGCACTAGATCATTTGCAATATAAGGAAGATTGTTTGTTTCTAGCTCATAGGAATTTTACATTCAACCTAACTTTTGCTAGATTCC
Source organism: Picea engelmannii (assembly GCA_009831015.1). Classification (NCBI taxonomy): domain Eukaryota; kingdom Viridiplantae; phylum Streptophyta; class Pinopsida; order Pinales; family Pinaceae; genus Picea; species Picea engelmannii. The sequence continues at coordinate 40,714 of ML830185.1, read as the reverse complement.
TTGACTTTTGCTCATTGCTCACAAGGCTTGACTAGGCTCACAGAGGTTGTACGTTCCCCCTGACTTTTGCACTAGTCTGTCTATGCTCACAGAGGTTGTACGTTCCTCCCTGACTTTTGCACTAGATTGTCTACGCTCACAGAGGTTGTATGTCCCCCTTGACTTTTGCATTAGACTTACGTCTTGACTCACACGATCATATAGCGTCTCATTCGTCCTGACTTTTGGTTTGACTCACAGAGGTTGTACATTCCCCCTGGCTTTTGTCAATACCTCACAAGACTGGTTGATTCTCCAAATCTCCCTGGCTAGCCTTAGGGTGGCCCATATGGCCTCTCATTGGAGAATGAGTGCCGATGCTGCCAAATTTAACAATGTTAAATACCATGCCACTAGGAAAGGAACGGGTTCGATTCTTATGTATTGAGTATTGTTCCATTGAGAGTGGGATATTGAAAAAAAATAGAGGAAGTAAAAGATCTTGTGGCAACCGTACAGGCCACAATGTCCATGACAACTTTATAGTGACTGCCCCTTTCTTTGTATTTGCATTTCATCACTGAGAAGAAAATAGCAAGGCATGTGCCTCACCTTCTAGCTGGGCTTTTCTCATGTTGGGTTTTCCTTGGGAACATCTTGCGTTCATTATGTGGATGGTGTGTTATTTGCTTAGCTTCTTTCATTTCAATTACAATTAATTTCAATATTATGTGTGCTTAGCTAGTAATTTTAAATCTGAAAGCTAAAGTAAAACACTGCATAATAAGAGATTGTAGAATATAGTAAGATTTGTTGGGACAAACCGTTCTAGTGGAATATCCACGATGGTTTACAGATCATATTGGTATCAGAGCCGTTTTCTTTAGGGTTTTTGTGGGAAGTTGCAAGATCTAGGAATTGGTGCAAGAAAGAAGTCTCAAAACCCTAGCCATGGAGGATGAGTACAATAACAATCCATGGGATGAGTTGGAGGAGAGATTTTCAAAGCTAGAAACAAAAGTAGTTGACATCCCTCACAACATCGCCATCCTCATGGTAGCTCTAGAGAAAAGAAGTTTGGACTTGTCGGGGATTTTGGTTGCTCTAACTTAGAAGTTGGATCAGATGAGAAATTTTGAAATAGCAAAGACCCATATAAGGAGTTGAAAAACGAGTTAGAGAAATAGAGACAAGTTCTAGTGCCACAACTTCTTCCCAATCTCTCTATAAGGTGGAAGCAAAAGTGGACATCAAAGCCTACTAAGGTGAGATTAATGCTATTAAGTTGAATTAATGGTTGCAATAATTAGAAGTTTATTTTAGTGTTTGCCAGATTGAAGTTAGAGGGCCATGCCCAAACTTGGTGGAAAAGTCACATGGAGATGCTAAGGCTGGAGGGTGATCCCCAAGTAACTAAGTGGGAGTTGTTTAAAACCCTCAATAAGTCCCAATTCGTACCCTATTGGTTATGAAGAGGACCAGTGGATCCTTTGGCATTGTGGTAGAAGCAAGGGAAAAGTGTGCAATATTACACTATCGATTTGAGAAAAATGCCTATTATGTTAGGTATATCTCCCAAGGACTGGGATGTACCCCTCAAGTATCTAGTAGGTGTATGTAGTTATTCAAGGAGGCAAGTGATGCTCTTCAAACCAAGGACAATTGATGAGGCATGTGTGCAAGCACAATATCTCGAGAATATGGGTAAGAATAAAGGACAACCAAGCAGTTCTAAGCGAAAAGAACACCAAGATGTCTCCAAGGAGGGAAAGAAGAAGTGGAAAGAAAAGGACAAGAAAACAACAACCATTGCACATTAGTTCAAGGATCTAAACAACCACTATAACCATTATAATATCGATGGTCACATTGAAGATATTTGATGAAAGCTACATCTAGAGTTGAATCCAAAGAACCGTAAGAAGGATGCCAAGAAGAAGAATGTACTAGTTGTGGATTGAAGCAACCAAGTAGAGAGCAACTCACATGTAGATAAAAAGATTGTCTGCAGTACAATGCAGAAGGAGATGAATTTGAGTAACCTCCACCCCAAGGAAGAGAAGGATATGACTAAACTCTTCCATATTAAGATCCAGGTCAAGAAGACAAAGGTAGATGTTCTATTTGATTTTGGTTCACATGCCAACCTCATAGTAGAAGAACTAGTCAGCGAGCTTGGATTGGAAGTTCATGACCATCCTCACCCATATCCATTGGGATGGGTAAATAAGGATGTAGAGATCAGGGACACTAAGCAGTGTAAGATCAATTTTTTTTATAAGTGCAAACTATTTTGATGAAGGGGAGGTAGATGTAGTACCACTTGATGTGTGTGGTGTAGTTTTTGGAAGCCCCTACATGTATGTGAGAGATGTAATCTTCATGATGAGAGAAAACTAGTACGGCTTGATCAAGGATGGGAAGTTCTTCATCATCAATGCACATAAAGGTAAATTCAAGATTACTCTGGTAAGTGCTAACCAGGCCAAGAAATTGATCAATTCTAGTAGGAAGTTTGTATTACTCTTCTTAAGAGAGAATAGACCAGGAGATGAATTGGTAAAAGTAAAGGCATCTCTGGAGGGATGTACTAAAGAGTAGAAACATTAGTTGGAGGAGCTTTTCTAGGTGTACAAAGAAGTCTTCTAGGAGCGTAAAGGGTTACCACTTAAGAGGGAAGTGGAGCATGAGATATAGCTATTGCTTGACTCCCCATTGCCAAACATTAAGCTGTACATACAGTCCATCCTGGAAGCAAATGAAGTGAAGAAACAATTGCAAAAGCTCTTGGAGCAGGGAGTAATTCTACCAAGTACCTCACCTTGTGGGTCACCTATCATCATACTACCCAAGAAGGATGGGACCTGGAGAATGTGTATCGACTATAAAGTGTTGAATACCCTCAAGAATCAAATGCCCTTTTCCTAGGATTGTCAATTTGCTAGATCAATTGTAGCATGCTAAGTACTTCACCAAGTTGGATCTCAAATTAGGATACCACCAGTTACGAGTTAATGAAGAAGACACTTGGAAGACTGCCTTCAAGACAAGGCAAGCTCTATATGAATGGTTGGTAATGCCTTTTGGTAATACATTTATGCGTTGCGTTTGATGAATGATGTATTGTGTCCATTTCTAGATTAACTTGTAATAGTGTACTTAGATAATTTATTGGTTTATAGCTCTACCTGGGAAGAGCATATCTCGCATCTCATGCAGGTGTTAGAGACCTTGAAAAAGCATCAACTATTAGCAAACCTTAAGAAATGTGAATTTTCTCAGTAGTCATTAGTGTATTCGGGGTATGTGATTGGTGGAGGGGAACTCAAGATAGATCCCATGAAGATGGAGGCCATCATCAAGTGGTCAAATCCTACTAAAGTCATTGAAGTTAGGAGTTTTGTGGGGATAGTATAGTACCTACGAAAGATTATAACTTCCTTTTCAACAATGGCTGCACCACTCCATGCCACAACAACCAGTGGCAAGAGTTTCTAGTGGGGAAATAATCAATATAAAGCTTTTGATGAGTTGAGACAAGAGATTAGTCAAACACTAGTTCTTGCCTTGCCCAATTTATAGAAGCCTTTCGAAGTGGAGATGGATGCAAGTGGATATGCTATGGGAGTGGGCTTAGTGCAGGGAGGTAAGTTGGTATGCTATCATTTTGAAATGTTCCATGGAAGAGTCGTGGACTACCCTACATATGAAAAGGAACTCTTCGCTCTCGTTCAAGCTGTTAATAAATGGATTAACTATATGATTGTCAAGGAAACCATCATCCACATTGATCATCAACCACTGCGGTGATTGTAGCCCCAAAGTAAGCTTCAGTAAAGTAGACACTACAAGTGGATGGGGTTTTTACAACAATTTCTTCTAATCATCAAATATAAGAAGGGAAACACTAATAAGCTGGTAGACATGCTTTCAATGCCACCCACATCTAAGATCACAACTTTGGGAACTCATGCACATGGAGCCTTTCACCATGATGCAGACAAAGAGGCATACACGGAAGATGAGGACTTTAAAGAAGTGTTTTAGTAGCTACAAGGCCAAGTTTGTGTAGAAGAAGGTGACGGTAAGGATGACTATCATCTCCAGGATGGGCTGCTCTACAATCTAGACAAGCTCTCTATTTGTAAAGGTGAAAGATTGCAGCTTATCATAGAGGTCACACCTCCAAAGTTGCAGGGCATTTTGGTGTTGGGAAGATGGTTGCCAACTGACAAAGGTATGTGTATTGGCCTCGAATGCAAGAAGATGTAATTTGGTTTATTAAAGGGTTCACACTTTTCTGTATGAGCAAGCCCAGTGACAGAAAGCAAGGGTTGTACCATCCCTTACCTATATCCACTATGCCATGGAAGAGCATCTCTAAGGATTTTGTGGGTGATTTGCCAAGAACAAAGAAGGTACATGACTATTTGCTTGTGGTAGTTGACAAGTTTAGCAAGATGTGCATTCTCATGCCCTCTAAAAAGACCATTGAGGGACAAGATGCAACAAACATGTTCTTTGAAAAGGTCCGGGTGCATTTTGGAATACCAAGAAGCATCGTCTCATATAGAGATACTAGATTTCTTAGTACTTTTGGATTACACTTTAGGAGAAGGACACCAAGTTGAAGAGATCCCCAACTTTCCATCCACAGACAAATGGGCAAACATAAGCAGTGAACAGGACACTGGTTCAACTTTTGAGGGTTTACAATCAGAACCATCCAAGGACCTAGGATGAAAATTTGATTTATATTTAGCACTCTTATAATAACATAGTCCATACTTCTACCAATAAGTCCCCTTTTGAAACTTGCTTTGGGTATTTGCTACCTTCGCCCTTAGATGTTGTATATAGACAACAAGGAGGAGTGAAGTAAGACACCACAATAGAAGCATTAAAGGTTGAAAAGTTCATTGATTTGATCAGGAAGATCCATTTGCAAGTACAAGAGACATTGAAGAAGTCAAAGGAAAAGTACAAGGTCTGACATGATCGACACAGAATTGAGAAAACATTCAAGGTGGGAGATAGAGTTTGGTTGCATCTAAACAAGGAAAGGCTACAAGGTCTTGGTAAGTGTTGAGAAATGTACTTGAGCAAGAACTTTTTGCATAGGTTTTAGTGTGAACATGCAGGAAGTAGTTCGAGCCATTTCTTTGGTGACCACCTTGGAAAGGTGATCACTAATTCTATCTTGTAATTTCACTTGAAAAAATAAAAGAAAAAGTGAAAGTCTTATGTTTTGAAGTCAACTAGTCGTAGGAATCTAAATGAAATGTTCTAGAAGTTCTAGAACAATAGTGACTTAGATTATGATTTAATCTGAGCTGTACATAGGTGGCAGCTAGGATTAAGGAGATTAGTTGCTAGGATTGAGGAGATTAGTTATCTTCTCTCAAAGGATAAATGGGACAAAATAGGAGAGGTCGATTACACACATGCGAAGACAACAATAGAGCTAGAAGAGGGCAGAGTGCATTCTAGGAGATGAAGAGGAGCAAATCACTAAAGAGATTAGCAAGTACAACAAGCAGTATAGCCCTTACCACTGTCGTAGCAGTCCTTTCTTCATGCATAGGCCTTACAACCTTAGATCTGGTCGTACACCCTTAGATCTATTCGTATACTGTTGTTTGAGGTGATTTTGTTGATCGTACAACTATTGGTTCAAAGTGGGCTACAAAGCTTACCTTGTAAGCTTTGATCAAAGGAATGAAAAGCTGATTCGAAGGGGAAATCACTTTGTATGTGTTTTATTTCTTCTGCTATTCATTGTTTAGCTGTTTTGTGATTGATGCAATGTTTAGAAAATTACTTTTCCGTTGTTAAATAAATATGTTTTGAGTTATTTAATAAGAGAACGTGTCACCTAGGCTTGAAAAATTTACATGGTTTTAGAGCTATTTCTCTGATTGAGATTCTCAAGGATTTATAGTAGTAAATCAACTGCTAGAAAGAATGACTAGTAGTTAGAGGGTTTCAATATTTCTTTTAAAGACTAATTTTCAGATTTGGGAGTTTTTGCATTAGATCTTCGAGATGGCCTCGGCTAGCCTCAGATTCGAGGATAGACTGGATGGAGCCTTGAATTTCTTGTCATGGAAAGTGAGGGTTACACTCTTATTGGAAGAGAATCATCTATGGGATATTGTCAAGGATGTTGTGCCTTTGCCTACAGATCTGTAGCAGTTGCTCACAAGAAGAAGGAAGTGAAGGCAAGGCAGATGGTCATGGACGCCATAAAGGATCATTTGATCCGTCATATGTTCAAGAAGAAGATGGTAAAGGAAATGTTCGATGCATTGGTAAGCCTCTACTAGAGTGAGAACATAAATAGAAAGATGATATTGCTAAACAAACTCAGATCCATAGAGATGACTAGATCGCATTTAGTCACTAGTTACCTTATGAAGGTCACGTAGATTCGTGATCAGGTTGTAGATGTAGAGCTAGTGAACATGGCATTGAATGGATTCCCAACTTTATGGGAACCATTTGTCAAAGGTATTTGTGCTCGTGAAAATCTTCCTAACTTTGAAAGGCTGTGGGATGACTGTATCCAAGAGGAGACTCGGATGGAGTCAAAGGCTAGCAAGAAGGGCGGCGATGAGAACTTAGTCCTATTTGGTTAGACAAATAAGGGCTGAGGTAAAGGACCCAACAAAGGTAGGGGACAAAGTGAGGAGTTAGCCTTACAACTAAGAAAGGACTTGAGTAAAATTAAGTGCTTCATTTGTCATAAGCACGGTCATTATGCATCATAGTGTCCAGATAAGAAGAAGGGTAAAGGGAAGTAGTAGTAGGAGGTAGCAGCCTCTGTCGACACTCAGATGAGTGAGTTTGCTGCCAAGTTTGAGAAGGATTTCTTGATGGTATCTTGCCTTCTACCAACACGGTTCCTAGGAAAGTGTGGTGTGTCGATAGTGGGGCATCTGGTCACATGACATCAACTTGACAATTATTTTCTAGTCTAATGAAGCATGACTTAGGAGTACAGGTTGAGCTTGGTGATGATGCCAAGTACCTTGTAGCAGGAATTGGTACTATTCCCTTCCAATTTGAGTAAGGTAACTCTTTAATTTTGACAACGTCTTGTTTGTTCCAGGTCTCAGAAAGAATTTTCTTTTAGTTTCGGTCATGGAGGATATTGAATATGTAGTTGAGTTTAAGAACTGGTAGGTCCTCATCAAACCGAAGGAATCTAGCCAAGATACAACTTAGGTAGTAGGGGTTAGAGAAGGTAATCTTTATAGGTTGTAGGGTGAACCTGTTTGAGCTCTAGTTCATAACAATGATAGCTTGTACGAGTTGTGACACAAGAGGATGGGGCACCTGCATCAGAGGGCGTTGCCTAATCTGAGGGAGATAGTCACAGGTCTTCTAGAGTTCAGTATTGAGCAACATGGAGTATGTAGAGGGTGCACGCTTGGCAAGCATGCCAAGGCTACTTTTCCAAGCAACAAACATAAGTCTAAGGAGATTCTAGACTTAGTGCATTCAGATGTTTGTGGAATGATGTCAGTAGCATCAATTTCAGGAAGCATGTATTATGCTTTCTTCGTTGGTGACTTCTCTCGCAAAACATGGATCTACTTCCTAATGACCAAGGATGAGGTCTTTAGTAGGTTTCAAGAGTTTAAAGGTCTAATCGAAAACCAAATAGGGAAGAAGATCGAAACCTTGAGATTAGATGATGGGGGTGAGTCTACCTTTAAGGAGTTCAAGGGTTTCTACAAGGAGGCATGAATCAAGGGGGAGTTGACTGTTCCGTACAACCCATAACATAATGGGGTTGCAGTGTGGAAGAATTGATCCATCATAGGGGATGTTAAGGCCATGATTCGGGACTAGGACTTGTTGATGTTTCTTTGGGAAGAAGCATGCAACACAACAGTCTACATCTAGAACTAGTGTCCTCACAGGATCTTGGAGGACAAGACACTAGAGGAGGCATTCATTGGTGTGAAGCCAGAGGTGAGTCATTTTCGCATTTTTGGCTGTCTAGTATATATCCATGTATTGGTAATAAAGAGGACTAAGTTGGAACCCTCCATTTGGAAGGGTTTATTTGTAGGCTACAATGAGACTTCAAAGGCCTATAAGGTCTATATTCAAGAGCATAAGAAGATAGTAGTAAGTAGGGATGTAAAGTTTGAGTAAGACTTTGCATCCAAGAAGTCCCATGAGCCTATTCCAGCGTCAGAGGATGAGGAGCATGAAGCTTTGAAGGTTGAGTCAGGGTCACCAATGATTCCCAAAGTAGTACAATAGCCTTCAGGTGAAGAGGAGGAGACATTAGCCCTTCCAATTCTATTAAGAGACCTATATGGTTCACTTAGACATTGAGGGATGCTCAGGAGTATGTTGAGGCTCCTAGGACCAAAATTAGAGAGAGCAAACCTTCGAAGAAGTTTCCAGACTACATGCCATTGATGAGCAACATCATAGATTCGAGCCTTCTAGCTTTCAGGAGGTAGCAGGTAGCAGACCAACATAGAGGGACATAGTGCCAAGACTAGAGGGGAAGTCGGTAGTGAGTTCCAAGTGGCTCTACAAGATCAAGCATGTAGCAGATGGTAGCATTGAAAAGTTCAAAGCAAGGTTTGTAGCGAGAGGGTTCTCCCAGAAAGAGGGAGTGGACTGTGAGGACACTGTTGCTCCAGTCGCCAAATACACTTCCATTAGAGCAGTTATGTCCTTTGTTTCATTTATGGTATAGAGGATACATCAGATGGATGTGAATACAACTTTCGTTAATGGGATCATTGAGGAAGAACTTAGAAGTGTACATAGAGAAACCTCAAGGATTTGAGGTAAATGGGAAGGAGTCCCATGCTTGCAGGCTTAAGAAAGCCTTGTATGCGCTCAAGCAGGCATCGAGAGCATGGTATTCCAGGATAGTTGGATAGTTGCAGATTACGGGCTTTACCAAAAGCGAAGCAAATCCTAACTTATATTATATATTTGTTGGGACCGATCTGCTCTTTTTGGTGTTGTATGTAGACGACTTGTTTCTTACAGGTGCAAAAATCTCATTGCAGGGTGCAAAATAGACATGGTAGTTGAGTTTGAAATGAAGGACATGGGCGTGATGCATTACTTCTTGGGTTTAGAGGTTTTGGCAAAGACCAGGGGAGATATTCCTTAAGCAGGGTAAGTATGCGATTGAGATCTCGATGAGGTTTTGGATGGAGGTTTGCAAACCTGTGGCCACACCCACGATCACTAATCTAAAGAAGGTGATAACTTCAGATTCAAAGTTGGTGGATACCACATTGTATAGATAGTTGAGAGGTTCCTTGATATATTTGGTCAACACTAGACCAGATATATGGTTTGCAATGAACACCTTGAGTGATATTTGAGGAGCATAGTGGAGTATGGTCTGAGATATCTTGGAGATGGTGAAGTGAAGTTGCAGGGGTATTCAGACTCAGATTGGGGAGGTAGTGCAATAGATAGGAATAACACCTTAGGGTGCTGCATTATCTCGGGATCAACGATGATATCCTGGTTCAACAGGAAGCAAACTTCTATGGCACTCATCTCAATTGAGGCAGAATACATGGCAACCAATACTGCTAGTTGTGAGACTATCTAGCTTTGCAAGTTACTTGCAGGATTGTTTGATCAAGAGTTGGACCCCACGATCATTTACTGTGATAATTAAAGTTGTATCAAATTCTTTGAGAATTCAGTGTTTCATGGCAGGTCCAAGCACATAGAGATCAAATATCACTTCATACGAGATAGGATTTAAAAAGGAGTAGTGAAGCTCTAGTATATTCCTACAGATCATCAGGTAGTTGATATCCTGATCAAGCCCTTAGCAAAAGGAAAGTTTGAAACATTCAGAGACAGACTTGGATTGGTAGAGAATTCCTTTGTTGCTAAGAGGGAGTGTTGAGAAATGTAGCTCGAGTAGGAACTTTTTGCATAGGCTTTAGTGTGAATGTGTAGGAAGTAGTTCTAGACATTTCTTTGGTGACCACCTCGGAAAGGTGATCACTAATTTTATCTTGTAATTTCACTTGAAAAAATAAAAGAAAAAGTGAAAGTCTTATGTTTTCAAGTCAACTAGTTTTAGTAATCTAAATAAAATGTTCTAGAAGTTCTAGAACATTATTGACTTATATTAGGATTTAATCCTAACCATACATCTAATGATTGAGATAGGTGGTAGCTAGGATTGAGGAGATTAGTTATCTTCTCTGAAAGCATAAATATGACAAGATAGGAGACGCAAATTACACACATGAGAAGACCTCACGAGAGCTAGAAGAGGTCAGAGTGCGTTCAAGGAGAAGAAGAGGAGTATATTGCCAAAGAGACCAACAAGTACAACATGTAGTACAGTTCATACCACTGCTGTAGCAGTTCTTTCTTCATGCACAAGCTGTACACCCTTAGATTTGGCTGTATACTACTATTTGAGGTGATTTTATTGACCGTACAATTGCTGGTTCAAAGCAGGTTGTAGATGTCACCTTGTAAGCTTTGATCAAAGGAATGAAATGCCGATTCAAAGGATAAATGCTTGTGTATGTGTTTTATTTATTCTGCTATTCACTTTTCAACTGTTGTATGATTGATGCAATGTTCATAAAATTATTTTTCTGCTGTTAAATAAATTTGTTTTGAGTTATTTAATAGGAGAACATTAGGACATTAGTTACCTAGGCTTGAAAAATTTACAGTAAGAAGATCAAGTCTCTGCGATGTGGTCCTTTTGAAGTGTTGGAGAAGGTGGGTGAATAATGCTTATAGACTTAGTCTAACCCTATATATGTGCATTTACTCTGTAGTGAATGTATAAAATTTGAAGCTTTATGAGCCTTCCATGTTGGACCAAGAAACTGATGAGCAAGTCTTACCTACCATAGATGACTTAGCACCAAAAGCTTAGGCAGAGTTAGTAGAAAATATAGTTTTGTAGAAGTCCAAGACAACCAGATAGGGGCATCATGAACTCTGGCAGGCTGGGTTGAAAGGACAACTTCTATGCAAGGCCAAATGGTACTATAGGGAGAAGGTAAAGGAAAAAATTCATCATATGCTTCAGTAAAATATTTTGGGGACCAAAAACCTCCCTAAATGGGGAGGTATGATTCGAAATGGATCATTATATAATTTGTCATTTATTTAATACTTTATGGGTGGAAAAATTGGTGTTGTTGTCTTGTAGGCCCCATTTTAGGGGTAGGTCCCACTTTCGTGATTTGGGGTCCAGAAACGTTTGGAGCCTGTTTGAGGTCTTAAATGATCGTTTTTGGGGTCAAAACTTTGCAGACAAAGTTTCCAACCTCTTGACACTATTCTACACATCAAACGCTTTCCAACAATGTGAAGATCACCTCAATCAGAGTTCATATGCGAAAGTTATGCATCCCACAAGTTGACCTATCTTGTTGATCACCGTGATACAGAGTGGATGCCACATCAACTCACATTCCATTCCTCATATGCTTCAGTAAAATATTTTGGGGACCAAAAACCTCCCTTAATGGGGAGGTATGATTCGAAATGGATCATTATATAATTTGTCATCTATTTAATACTTTTTGGGTGGAAAAATTGGTGTTGTCTTGTAGGGCCCATTTTAGGGGCAGGTCCCACTTTCGTGATTTGGGGTCCATAAACTTTTGGAGCTCGTTGAGGCCTTAAATGATCGTTTTTGGGGTCAAAATTTTGCAGACAAAGTTCCCAACCTCTTGACACTATTCTACACATCAAAAGCTTTCCAACAATGTGAAGATCACCTCAATAAGAGTTCGTATGCGAAAGTTATGCATCCCACAGGTTGACCTATCTTGTTGACCACCATGATACAGAGTGGATGCCACATGAACTCACATTCCTCACATGAGTGGAGCTAGTCATGTGTTGACTTTTAAGAATATTCTAGAGGGTCCCAAACCCTAACCCTAATGGGGAGTTGAAGCATGCAAAAACCCTAACCCTAACCTTGGACAACTATTAGGTCATGTTAAATACCGGGTTGCTAGGAAAGGAAAGGGTTCCATTCTTATGGTATTTGAGTATTGTTCCATAGGAGAGCAAAGCATTGATGGTGGGATATTGAAGTAGAATAGAGGAATAGAAGATCTTGTAGCAACCATATTGGCCACGGTGTCCATGACAACTCCATAGTGAGTGCCCCTTTCTTTGTATTTGGATTTCATAACTGAGAAGAGAAAGGCACAAGCTCCACCTTCTAGTTGGGTTTTTCCAGTAGTGGGTTTTCTCAGGGTACATCTTGTGTTCAATGCGTGGATGGTGTGTTATTTGCTTAAGCTTTTTTCATTTCAGTTGTAGTTAATTTCAATATTATGTGTGCTTGGCTTGTAATTTTAGATTTGAAAACTAAAGTAAAACATTGCAATATAAAAGATTGCGAAATCTAGTAAGATTTATTGTGATGAATTGTTCTAGTGGAATATCCACGATAGTTTATAGATCAAAACATATTTCAGATAAAGAAGGCAACATAAACATTGAGGAATTGTCAAAGAAAAATTGATTACAAAGACCAAAGAAGCTTCAAGCAGAAATTGTAATGTGAATTGGGAAAATGACCATGATAAATCATAAAAATCTTGAAGATAAACATCATAAAAGATTGAATTGTCATGCATACAACAACATAAAAAGCATGAGAACTGTGATATTACACTTACCAAAGAGAATGTCAATGATTTCAATAGTTTAATGAAAGAAATCTTGGGCCAAAGAACTTGTTTCCAAAGCTTTAATAAATTATAATTTATTATACAGTTTGATTTCTTGTGCTTAGTAGAGAGGAACAAAGAAAAGAATGTAGGAAAATTGTAGATAAGGATTGGTGTTTTTGAAGATTAGATTCTATAAGATAAGATGAGATGTTTTTATCAATGTTCTACAAATGGCCATAAAAGTATGTCAATGGGACTAAAAGAGTACATCTAGTTTAATTGCAAAGTGGGAGTCCGAAAACAACTCCTAGATCAATACTAAAAGCATACAAATATAAAGAACTAAGTGACTACCTAAAATCTAAATGTTTGGCTAAGAGAAGATAAAAAATAAGGTGTGTGTACAAGAAAGATGCTAGATACCAATGAGTCTTGGTGTTGAACATAAGAGAGGATGTCAAAGCATGTTGGAGTTGGCTATCGATGATGAGTGAGAGGACCGTGAAATAGGGTCCTTTTCGCAGTCAACGATCACTATGAAAGGGCCAATGCACCGATGGATGATATCCTTCAAGGAATGACTGGGGTTGAGAGGGCTTAGCTACATGATCTTGGGGGGAGCATAAGAGTGAGGGAGCCTAGTTCTCCTAACATCCAAGGCTGCAGGGAAGAAACTTCGGATGGAAAGTTGGCTTTTTGAATTAGCCCAAGGAGTAGTGTGCTAGATGGGAGGAGCCTGACTATGGCACCCATCTAGAGCTGAAATGTTCGTTGATTTAGTGGTGTACACCCTCTTCCCTAAGACAACAACTCCTTGCAGGACTCGAGGAGGTCGGTCGACTATTCAAGTGAGGTTGAGAGGAAATGAGAGGCTATACTAATCTAGAATATGGAGTATCATGGATCTCTGCTTGTGGCTTGTTACCTTGATCAAACAAGAGTTACAAGATAATCAAGAAGTATGAGGTGATTCTCCGAAGGGCCTTTCTGTGGGATGGGACACGTAGAGACCGAGATGTGTGCTCGAATACTTCTCTTATGAAGAGATTGAGGCATCTCTGGTCTAGGTAATGAAAAAAGGTGGGAAGGAAGCTCCCTGATGTTGAAAAACTGATGCATGTAGGTAAATTTAAAAATTTACAGCATACAACCAACATACCAATACATCTTGCATATATCAAGGTCACTGAAAGTGAGACAATCACAGAGATAACACAAGTATACCCTGGGAAACCCTATTGGGGTAGAAAACCCAGCCAAAACTTCTCTTTAGATTCTTCAACAAAGTACAATACCAATGCAAGACTTTAGAGT
>ML830185.1:2457-18318 GCA_009831015.1 Picea engelmannii | reverse complement strand
TTAATAGGATAGAAAGAGTTATCACCCAGTCTCACCTGATGAGAAGAATCTTTCTTAGTTAGATTTGAAAGAGAGTCTTTAAAATCAATCATGTGCCTGGAGGCACCACTATCCACAAGCCATGTTTCATCATCATAATTTACTGAATTAGTAAGAGCTGCCACCAAAACATACTCTTCATTTGAATCTTCTTTTATTTCTCTCTTGAAAACAGGTTCATCATCTTCAACAATATGAGCATGATGTCTTTTGTTTTTCCTCCTTTCTTTGACCTCTTTTATGAGAGGACAATCTCTGGCAAGATGTCCCAACTTTTCACAACAAAAACATTTGAGTTTAGAATAGTCTCTCTTACCTTTCTCAAATTTTTGAAACTTTTTCTGTGGAGGATGATTTTCCTTCTTTTTCTTTCCTTTCCTGAAATGGGCTGCAAGAGCTTGATCGTCATCATTACTTAGCTTTTCTTCTCTTGCTTCCAGTCTTGCTTCTTCTTGGACACAATCTTCCCACAACCTGCTAAACTTTGTTAACTCACTCCTTGAACAGATTCCTCTTATGAAAGAGTCCCATGACTTCGGAAGTCCATTCAAAGTAGTCATTACTAACTCAACTTCTTCAATTGAGTCACTGATAGCTATAATTTGTTCATTAATCTGAGAAATTCTTGTAAAGAAGGCATGAATAGATTCAGACTTTTGCATCTTTACATTTTTGAGTTGAGTCCTCAAAGCCATCTTCCTGTTTATGTTCCTTCCTTCATATAGACGAGATAGATCATCAAACATATCTTTGGGAGTTTTCAAGGATGATACATGAGGAATAAGATGGTCTTTTATAGAATTTGCAATTATTCTCTTTGCCTGTATCAGATTCTTCCTGTACTTACCTTTAGCATCTTCTTCCTCAAGTTCTGCAACCTCTTCCATAACATAATCTGATAAGTCATTTTCTTCCAGAACAAGGGATATTCTGTACTTCCATGCTCTGAAGTTATCAGGTCCCTCAAGTTTATCATCAAGCTTAGTGCTTGACATCATCTTGTCCTTGTTTTTGACTTCCTTCAAAAATTGAAATACTGTAGTCTCCTTCACAAATCTAATAACTCTCTGTAGAAATAGCTTATTTCAGGGAAGCTCTGATACCATGTTGAAAACCTGATGCATGTAGGTAAATTTAAAAATATACAGCATACAACCAACATACCAATACATCTTGCATATATCAGGATCACTGAAAGTGAGACAATCACAGAGAGAACACAAGTATACCCCGGGAAACCCTCTTGGGGTAGAAAACCCAGCCAAAACTTCTCTTTAGATTCTTCAACAAAGTACAATACCATTACAAGACTTTAGAGTAACTAGCTAGGACTCAAAGCGCTGAAACAATACCTCTGTTTCAACACTTACAAACTTCACAAATAGCTGAATTAACACTTATAGTAACAGCTTGACAAACTCACCAAAAGATAGTTGACTTTCCTTCTTGCTGTAGCAGAGTTATGGCAGATTTAACATAGTATTTAGTATTTGTAGCAGCCTTATATCAGCAAGGAACAACAGAAGACTTCAACAACTAGTTGCCATATACCAGTAGAAAATACATCAGCAAATAGATGCCTTGCCTCAACAGAAGACTCCAACAAAACAAAAGGTATGTAAATGGTAAGTGAATGCCCCTTTTTATAGGTTGGTTTGGCTGCCCTAAGCAGCCCCCTAAGAATGTATGACAGCTGTATAACAACTATCATACCTGCCCTCCTTTGGTTGCCAAGAGTCACCTCCTAATGTTCCCAATAGCTACCTCCTAAAGTTCCCAAGAGCCACCTCCTAATGCTCGCAAAGGTCACTTCCTTTGTCTCTTCTAGAGGCTACCCTAAATTGCTGTCTTAGGATTGTATGCCAACTGTTATACAATTGTCAGACCACCACCCTAAGCAACTCCCCTAAGATGGCCACTCCAACCATCCTAAGCAGCCCTCTTAAGCAGCCTCCATAAGCTAGCCACTACAACCTCCCTAAGCAGCCCTCTTAGAGGTGCTATGAGGTTGACACATGGCATATGGTTGTCTTGGCATAAGGTTGACACTTGTCATGTGTTTGATGCTTGACATAAAGTTAACACTATATCAAAACTTTATTTACATGGTTAGTTACAATAGGGAAAATAGCTTCCAAAGCTATATAATTCAACACCTGAGTCCTTGAATTAGTGTTTGAAAAATTGGTCCTAGTCAACTTAGTCTAGTTGACTGGCCGCTGTATTTACTTGACCAAGTACTCGCTTCAGAGGGCTGGTTTGTTACCGAATCGGCCAAGTCAAAGCATGGCTTGACTGGTTTGGTACCAAACCGACCCTATTAGGTCGAGTCTGCATCGACTTGGCCGAGTAGGTATTGGACCCCATTGTCGCGGACTAAGCATGGAGAATGCAAATTGTTTAATATAAAAAACCAAAAACCTAATTCCTAAACCCTACCAAAAAGCTATAAAGAGACCTACCCCATTTGCCTCACACTTCTCATTGAGCATTTGGAATTTTGGAGTAGCATGGAATAGCAGTGATCTGCATTCTGTCCCAGCCAGGTATGTTAACAGTTAATTGATAAATCTGTTCCTATTTTTTTCTCTCATTAAATTGCAGATCTGAAATTTGTCTTTAAAGTTTTGTACTTTCAGCCTTCCACTAGTTTGAAGTTTGAAGTATGAACTTTGCATAAATAAGAATTTAAGATAGGGTTTGCAATGTTGCATATTTGAATTTGCAGATTGGAATTTTACCATGGTCCCAAGAGTCAAAGACCCTACATGGATCCATGCTGATCTTGTTGATGAGAAGATTTATTGCAAATATTGCAAGAAATGCATGAAAGGGGGGGATTCGTAGGTTGAAGGAACACTTGGCTGGTTGATAGCACACTTTTTCACGCTTATATCAGATCTGAAATAAAGTAAATCAACGATGAAAAAATGGCTAATTCTAGGAGAAGATGCCCTAGATGTCACCGACAA
Organism: Picea engelmannii; assembly: GCA_009831015.1. NCBI lineage: Eukaryota > Viridiplantae > Streptophyta > Pinopsida > Pinales > Pinaceae > Picea > Picea engelmannii. Next base: position 15,307 of record ML830185.1, on the reverse strand, counting down.
ATCTCCTCTCTGTTTGGGCTGGTACGTGCCAACCTCATGGGGTGTCCCTAGGTTTTCTTCCCGCTGTTCTAGACCTCGGAAATCTGCAATTAAATAAAAAAAACAGTAGCAAGAAATTTTTTCTTGGTTGCGATTAGACAACCAAGAAATTAACTGAATTGAATTTTATATTTGTGTGGAGGAATCCCTGCAGCGTTGACTTAAAGAAAGTATGGAAAAAGAGAGTGAACGCACAATTAAACGGTCTAAATATAACCAAAATAAAAGGCTAATGAGCTTCTAATAATGCATAAATTTCAACATGATACCGACAATATTTGAAAGCTTGATACGAGCACAACAAATCCATATTCTTGCTCTTTCCAAAAGGCTGGATGCACCATAGAACACAAGTACAAGAACTGGTATAGCAGTGATCTCTACACAAAGAACTAGAAGCTAGACTAATAAAAGAATGAGAGAGAGAGTGGCTGCTGCTGCTGCAAAAAAATTCGACCTTGAACAATGAGGAGGTCTCTCCATTATATAGACTGTGAGGGCGCATAAGAGAGGTAAGAATATGAAGCGTGTGGCTAAAAATGGAAACCGCATGGGTTAATAATAGCGTGTGGTTGGTAATTGAGGCGTATATAATGGAAGCCACACGCATGAATGAGTCACACGTGTGAGAAAGGAGTGCATGAAGAGGGAAGGTGCATGGATGGAGTTTAATGTGCTAAAGATTAGGGATTAATGTGCTAGGAATAGGGAGGAAAGAAGGAGTAAAGCGCAAGAATTAATTATGGAGAAGGAAGTGCGTATGTGTGGGGGTTTAAAAGGGAAAAACATGCATATATGAGTGGTATGCGCTAGATATTAGGAAGTAATATGCATCGAAAGGAGATATGCGCAAGGAATAGGGATTTTAGTGCTAGGAGTTAGGAAAAGGAGGAGGCTAAAAATAGGGAAAAGGGAGGTGCATTAAGACAATGCGCTAGAAAATAGGGAAGAGAAGGATGCAAAAAAATAGGGAATGGAGGTGCATGAGACAATGCGCTAGAAAGCAGGTGCGCTAGATATTAGGAACTAGCACTAGAGAATAGGGAGGAAGGGCTAGAAAATAGGGAGAGAGAAAGGAACACATGTGGGAGGATAAAAAATAGGGAAAAGGGAGGCACATGCACAAACAATGGAGATGCATGCACACGTGTGGAGAGGGAGAGAAGGGGGTGCGCATGAGTGTGAAGGAAGAGTAAAGCGTGGGAGTGAGAATGGAATGCACATCTGTGGATAAAAATAGGAGTGAGTCTTTAATTGACTTCAACACTCCAAAAATACCAATATGCCACCTCATCAAAGCATGCATGCACGTTAATTTACTTATGCATGCGCCACATATCCTCAAAAAATGATGCGCCATGTGTCACCTCCTGAGACTGCCATTTATCGGAATTTTGAACTTGCCACATGTCACCTTGCATGGCGACCACTCTTGCTAAATATAGCCCTGCTAAAAATAGACATGCTAAAAATAGAAACTCGCCACATGTCAATGAAAGTACAGTTGCTGGATTCAATTTTCAGCGAGGAATCCAAATGTGTGATCAGAATTGACATGGAAGCAATTGCTAAAAATAGTAAGTGCTTGCATGTCATCAAAATAGGCTTATTGGATTCGATTTTTTGCAAGGAACCTGGATATGTGCTCAGAATCATCATTTGGACCCTGAAACTCCAACCTATTGAAAATAGTAAACATGCTTGCATGTCGTCCCGAAAAGGATCACTGAAACCGTGAGCTTGCAAGGACTTTTAATATGTGATCAAAACTGCTATGCGTACCTCCAACCTCCCTTTCCTTAAAAATAGGGAATATGCCAAAAATTGACATCTCTCTCTATCCTTGAAATCCCGTGCTAACTCTATTTTTGAAGCAAAGAACCACCACTAAACCAGTCCTATAACTGAACTCATATGGGAACCAACCTTGGCTCATACCAAGCTATCTCTAGGAAAAATATCTGAATGCCAACCAAATAAGTCATGTTGGCTCTTTACCCTCATGATTTTCAAGGGAGAAAATCCAGGGGTTAACACTGGTATAAGAGGCCAAGTTGTTCCATGCATGACCCCGTTAGAGGAGATTGGACAAATCAGATTGGAATTGCAAAATCAGCTTGTGAAATGTGAAGAAGACAAGGTTATATGTATTGCACTCGGTGCCATTTTGAAATTTCTTGATATATTCACCCTTACATGGTATATACATGAGTAGACTTTGCATATTTTGTCTCTAATGGTTTGGAATCTTTAAAATATATTATTATTATTATTATTAAAATCTAAATATTTAATGTATTTTTTATTAAACCGAGTCATTGAAATTATATTGGTCTGAGTCATTCCGAGTTCGAGTTGACCCTCGACCGATTCCGAGTTTTAAAACATTGCCCTGAATAAGCAGTGTTATCTCCCTCCAATATTTCAGATAAAGAAGGCAATAGAAACCTTAAGGAATTGTCAAAGAAAAATTGATAACAAAGACTAAAGAAGCTTCAAGCAGAAATTGTAATATGACTTAGGAGAATGGACCTTGATAAATCACAAAAATCTTGAGGAAATGTTATATGCAAGTTATGCAACAACAATGCTATTGAAAGTAAACACCATACATTGAATTGTCATGCATACAACAATATAAAAAGTGCAAGATTTGTGATATCACACTTACCACAAAGAATGTCAATGATTATAGTAATTTAATGAAAGAAATCCTAGGCCAAAGAACTTGTTTTCAAAGATTTAATAGATCAAAATTTATAATACAGTTTGATTTCTTGTGCTCAGTAGACAAGAACAAAGAAAATAATGTAGGAAAATCATAGATAAGGATTGGTGTGTTTGAAGGTTAGGTCCTATAAGATAATATAGTTCAATAAATGTCCAACAAATGTCCACAAAATTTGATTAGAAGTACATCTAGTATAAGTACCAAGTGGGACTGTGAAAGCAACTCTTAGATCAGTACTAAAAGCAGAAGAAGATAAAGAACTAAGTGACTATCTAAAAGCTTAATGTATAGCTAAGGGAAGATAAAAAATAAGGTGTATGTACAAGAAAGATGCAAGAGATTGATGAGTCTCGACTCTCTACGTTGGATAGAAGAGAGAATGACAAGGCATGCTAGAGTTGGTTGGCGAGGATGAATGACAGGACCACGAGACAGGGTCATCATTAGAATCATCAATTACTATGAAAGGGCCAATACATTGCAATGATATCCTTTGGGGAGTGATTGGGGTTAAGAGGGTTTGGTTGCATGATCCTGGGGGAGCATAAGAGTAAGGGAGCCGAATTCTCTTAACATCGAAGGCCATGTGAAATAAACTTTGGATGGAAGCTTGTCTTCTCATACGACCCTAGGGAGTAGTGTTTTGGACAGAAGGAGCCTGACTCTAGCATCGTCTAGAGATGATATGTCTGTTGGTCTGGTGGTGTACACCCTTTGCCTTCAGACAACTCCTCACGGGTCTCGAGGAGGTTGGGTGACCATCTAAGGTCACATCGATCTAGAATATGAAGTATCATGGTTCTTTGTGTGTTGGTTGTTGTCTTGATTAGAGAAGACAACCGAGAAGTATGAGGTGATCCTCCAGAGGGCCTCTATCTGGGATGAGACATTTAGAGATTGAGATATGTCCGAATACTTCTCTCATGAAGAAAGTGAGGCATCTTTGGTCTAAGTAATGAAAAAAGTTAGAAAGGGAGTTCTTTGAGTTCGTGAATAGGCATAGTATCTCCCTCTGATCTCATATAGATGGGACATAGAAAAATGAGATGCTCCTCCGTCTCTGGCTTTTGTAAGGCAAGTATTGTTCAGTCACGAGATGTGGTGATCTGTCTAAATTCAGAGTTTGTGGGAGAGCACTTGAAACTGACCAAGGGGATCCTAAAGGCATGCATCTAGTGTCTATGTGTGTACGAAGGGCAGACAATGAGGCCATCTGTCAACTTCGAAAAGTGCTCTGAATAGAAGGCCATCTTTAGGTCAATACCCTTTGGAGGTGCCATCTAGGTGACTTGGATATACTGTCTATAGAGGTCCTCTCTGATTGCCTGGTTCAGGTCCTTCTTAGACAGCAACAGGAAGTGGCTTGGTGCATCTAGGGAGTATCTTAAAGGGGGGAGGACTGTCTAGAGAGATGACCACAGACTGAAGTATGTCGATGTTTTGAAAATCCGTGTTCAAGACAAATTTGAAGTCTCACCTCATTTACTTGAGGCTTCCTGGATCTATTACCTATGAACTTTTCAACCTTATGGCTGAATCCGAAATATAAATTACGGCAGCATATCTTTCACTTCTGTCCAATCAAATACATAAGGAAGCCCAAGAAAATAAACACTGAAGAAATGTGCTTCAAGGGAACTATGTTTCCAGCCCTAAGGGCACAATTCCCAACATATAAAAGATCTGAAAATAACTTATAAACAACAGATTTGTTACAGCCCCAAATATGTCCTCTTAGCTTCTATTTACTTGTCAAATTAGTCAACAAAATCTGCTCACTGTTATGTTAAATCAGCATACATAGTGAGCACTAGGAACAACTGAATCACCATGAGAACATAAGCTGAAAATGACATCTGCAAGTACACAAAGTTTGGAGGGAAAAGTATACTTTATATATATATATATATATATATATATATATAAGAATGAGGCTACAAGTACATACCAACAACTTATCATAAGCTGATACAAGATAGTCCTTCAAGTTTATCACAAGCTAGGACTTTCAAATGCATCCAAATCCTAGCTAGGGCATCCACCATTAACAACAATTCCTAACCAGCAAACATGGTTTGACAAAGCATCACATCAAGCTACTCCTAGCCACACCAAAGGTTCAACAACATGTTAGCATCAACACCAACAAGTCCACCCTTGATCTTTCTCCAAGCTTGCCTCACACAAGCTTCACAAGCAAAGAGCTTCAAGTCTCCTCCAGGGTTTCTTTGCCACAAACCCTAGGTCCTTCCCACATAAGTACTTTAACCCTAGCACTTGAAGTCTTCTCTGGATTTTGCCTCTCATAAATCCTAGTGCCTTCTTCCTTTGAATTAAGACAAGTAAAAAGACTCAAGACAAGTTCATTTGAAGATACAATTATCTAATAAACACTTGTGCTATTCCAATGCTATTTGTCCATCCTAGGGTTTGCATCCCACAAACCTTGGGTCTTCTTCTCTTGCATTACACAAGCACCAAGACCTCTAGACAATGTTACAATGGAATATCAAGTGTACAACAACATTAGGTTCAATTCATCTTCAAACTAAGCATCACACCAAGCTCCAAGACTCCTCTACTCCTCTAGTGCTCCATGTTCTTTCTCTAGGTTAACATCACACAAACCCTAGGTCTTCTTCTCTTGTCTCACACAAGTGCTAAGACCCAAATTCATCCCTAGTGCTAGCATTCATCTTCATGTCTCCTCTAGGGTTTACATCTCAAACCCTAGGTCTTGCTCCCTACAAGACTTCTCCAAGACAATTCAAAGAAAGAATAATGAGTACATCAATAGTATGTAACGATAGAGGCTCTCTCTTCCCTTTATATAGACTATGTGAGGGAGGCCAGCATAAAACCTGGACTAGGTCCACACAAGTAACCCTAGACCTAAATCAACAAGACAACCCCACATGGAGCGCTTCACTAAACAAGGATGTACAAGTGTCACACTAAGGTTTATCCAACCCCCAAGACGATGCATCATCCAAGCATGACGCCCATTTTGCCCAATGCCCCTCCTCTAAGGTTATGTGCTATCCAACAAGCTGTTAGCCCAATGCTCCCTCTTCCATGGTGGTTTGCTCTCCAAGTGTCCTCATGCAAGGTGCTCCTCCTCTAGCTATGTACCACATGTCGTTTTGTGCCTAATGCTCCTCAACATGTGTGCCAAGGTAGTTACTTGCTCCAATGCTTCTGAAGCAAATTTGGTCCCCAGACCTTAGAACCATAAAGGACTGTGTCAAAGAGGTGCACCTTGGATGGAATATTCTGGAAGTGGTTCTGGAAGCATTGTCTCTCAAAAAGTGAAGGGAGCCATATCCATGGATTGTTGCTGATTAATATAGGATTGCTGTAATCCTGCATTATTTCTGTCGAACTTGAACAAGGGATTTTGATTCGTGCAAAAACTTAAAATGAATGATGAAAGCTGGCATGCTGAAATATTTGATCGTGGAAATAAATAAAATGTTGCAAGCAGGATTGTTTTATTGGTGGTTCCACGGAAATTGAGCTATTCACCAGTGTGGCAGAATATGCTGCAGGTTCAATAGACAAATCAGCTCTGAGTTGTGTAATATACATGTTAAGAGTCGAGAGAACAGCTGAGGTGAAGATGAGAAAGTTTTAGCTCAAACCTTAAAAGTGTGGGTCTATGATCAGGGTAGTAGTCCCACTTGAGTGGTGGACATCAAGTTACTCTGAAAGTATAGAACTTGGTTTCTGTGACTGGAATTAGACCTTCCCACTGTGGATTGGGTAGAGTATAGACTCAAGGAAATAAGACAGGTCAAGATTAGATAGTTTAATTGAGATCTAAATGATGACAGTAAGGGGCTGATTTTTTCAAACAGTCACTTTTCAGTTTGAAGCTGCCTTTTCTTGTTATTCTAGGCAAACTGAATCTAAGTTAGCAAGAAATGCAAAATCTGGAAATTTCAGACATTGGGAATTATTATATAGTTAGAGAATATGTTATCGAACATATCAAGATACTATGAACTATACATTGAGATAATTCTATTATTATACATTCAACTGAATATAGGCAAACATGAAGAATTAAAACAATAATTGGTCTAGTTTTATTATTTCCATTTTTCATTTAAAAAACTAAAACAATGGTCAAAGAACAAATGGGAAAATATTTCAAACTTCCTACAGAGGGGTTTCATTATTTTCATTTTTGCTAGAGAGTGGGTGTATGGACACCTAGCTCGAATACAACAGAGAATGGGTGTACAGATACCCAACTCAAATACAACTGAGAGTGGGAATATGGATGCCCAGCTTGAATACAGCCAATTTGAATACAATTGAGAGTGAATGTATGGAATCTGGATGCCCAGCTAGAAGATAGGCTGGCTATGTCCAAGATACAAAGGTGAGTGGGTGTATGGATACCCAGCTCAAAATAGGGTTGGCCCTATTCACAATATCCCTCTTTATTCTGAGCAGGAGGCCTTGGAAAGAAGGCATTACATCACAACTTCCCATCTAAATGCTCAACGTGGGCCATATAGTGAAGGTATAACCCCCCTTGAATGCCATATCTCCCACACCAACAGGGTTTAACAAGCTGGTGAAGGTGTCCTCTGGCAGAGGTATAGAAGAAAGATCCACTGAAACATGTTGAGAATCATCTATAAGCAGTTGAAAAGATCCTGCAGACCTGTGAGTAGATATTCTGTAAAAGATGGCAAGGAAGAATTAGCTCCCCCATAAGGACAAGTGGTCATAGGCTCGCAAATGTTGCTTTGGACAATCTCCAAAGGCAGAGAAACACGTCTCACATTACAATAAAATGAGGCATCTACTGAAAAACCTCCAACTCATAGAATGTAAAGAAAATCTCCAAATTTGGTGGGGTCGAAAAGGACTTCATAAAAAATAACACTTGTGCGTTCATTCACCTCATGAATAGAAGGATCATATATACAATATACTGGAATATGGGCCCATGTCCTTGATCCAAAAAACATGAAAATGCAAAACTTATGAAATCATATATCGATCATTAAGAGGAACAGGGTTCTCCATCAAACCCTTGGTCTGAAGAATGACAGTTATTTGATCTATCCAAACATAAGTAGCCCCATTTAACAGGGCAAACACCCACTCTAAGTCTTTCAGGTTCAGCAATACAACAAAGAAGAAGGCTTCTTATGGGTGAAGTCTTCAGAGGTTTACCTCCATAGACCCAAGAGAAGCACTGTCTTGAAGAAGGGCTTTAAATGCTAGGAAAGAGATGATCCGAAACCTGATTCCGCAGTCACAAAACAACAGTAGTGCCACCAGCCGAAAACCTCAGATCTGCTGCTGAAAAGTGAGAGAAGAGATGGTCCGAAACCCTACTTCTGCAGTGTTGGAAAAAAAATAGTGATGCAACCAACCAAAAGCTTAAGATCTGCTGCTGAAAAATACGAAAAGAGATGGTCTGAATCCCTAGTTCCACAGTCAGGAAAACAACAGTGATGCCACTAACCATAAGCTTCAGATCTGCTCAAGGAAAAACTCCTGAAATAAATCAGCAGGGAAACCCTAATGCTGGGCGCTCCAGTCCTGTGCAAGAGGTCTCCCAAGAGGCACATAAAACAGGCTCAAACAGCCTCAAATAAAGTGCCCTTTTCCAGGCAATAAAATCACTATAAAAATAGCCCAATACTCCTTGAGTTAGACAATCTTCCACATGCAAACTCAGCCTCTTCTGGAACATTCTGTGATAAACTTCAGCCTAGGTAAACACTAGGAAGACAAGTCTGAATTAAGTGAGTGAGGTTCACACCTGCTTTGATACCATGCTGAGATCCACAAGAGAGATAGATAGGATCGAATGGAACCAATCAGCAAACTCTAACTCAGGATAAAGAGTAAATAAACCAGAACACTCTTAATTCTGCAATATGGAAAAACAGCACTAGGGCAGCCAAGGGAGGCACAACCCTTGAGAGAAGTAAACCCTAGTTCCAGTGCACTAGAGAAAGAAATAACTCTTAACAAGGGCACTAGAGCTGATCACAAGTGTGCTAGAGAGAGAGTGCACAATATGCTAAGGAGAAAGATAACCAAACACAAAGATCATGGCATGACCCAGAGAGCACAATAGTGTATGGTGCCTGTAGACTAAAGAATGAATCACTTGTATAAAGAGATAAAAAGATCAAGATGATGTTACAAATGAGAGTTGTGTATGTATTTATGCACAACTCAAGAGGTAGGGTGCCTTCTCCAAGAGGGGTTATGGGTCCACATTGACTAGGTCAGTAAGGTTGGCCTTAACTAATGTAGAAATATAATAAATGAGTGCTGACTAGGTTGGCCTAAGCCAAAACTAGAAATACATTAATAATATTTACAAGATAAGGTCGGTCATGGCTGAGGGTGAAAATCTTACACTATTCTCAACAAACACCTCAGAGGTATATTTTGAATTTCATTCACATGGGTCAAAGGTACCTTTTGTCTAATTAAGAATTAAACTATTGTAAAAGGCAAATAACATTTCTAGTAACATTGAATCCCACACTTGCACTTTTGGTTTTATATAACTATTGAAGAAATATCTTCAATTGTTCTGTTAAGTGCTTTTCATGTTTAACATTCAAATATGAATTCATTCAACAGTAGAAAATGCAATCCTACAATTTTATGGGTTGAAAAACTCCAACGAAAAGGGCTTGGCTGCATTGCATTCAAGTTGTCTGTGACTAGCATTGCTATTTTTGCATAGCTTTTCTTCTTCGTTTGATTCTTGTTATAAACTTGTGCAATTATAATATGTCCAAGTCATCTGCATTGATGCTAAAAGCCTAAATCTGCCCATGCGAGCCTCTTCCTTATCCAAGGTTTGGTAATGTGTATGCTCTTAAGATAAAATAATTTTATTTCCACTAAAGATAACTAATATTGCAAAGAATTGCCGTAATGGGCATATAATATTTTTTCTTATTTCAGATGAATAAATGGTAGGGTGTTCACTTATATTTCTGAAGGAAACATTTTATTTTGGAAAAGATTGTATAGGTGCTGTTAAGCTATATTGATGGTTGGCTGGTCGATTGGTACAAATTTACATTATAATTTTAGGAAATTATCTTTGCTTTATGTTATTATTGTTAAAATGCTTAAGTCCATCTTCCTTCAGCTACAATAATATATTCGATTCTACTTCTTATTTTAGGGTGGAAGAGTGCGTGATATGCTATTTCAAGTGCTGGAAGATGAGGAAGATATAATAATAAAGCATGGGACACAATCAAGAGAAAGTCGACGCTTGGCCACACAAGGAATGCACTCTTCAAAGTTTTGTTTGCACCCTGCCGGGGATACACCTTCTGCATGCCGTTTATTTGATGCAATAGTGAGCTTGTGTGTACCTGTGATTGTTAGTGATGATATTGAATTACCTTTTGAAGACATCATAGACTATTCAAAAATCGCAATCTTTGTAACTTCTTCTGACGCAGTGCAACCAGGATACTTGGCCTCAATGTTGAGGAGTGTAAGCTTAGAGAGGCTTTTACAATATCAAATAGAACTGGTAAAGGTAACTATACTTCTTGATACCTGTTTTATTTTGCCTTCCCTGCTTGTGGACATCAACCTGAAATAAACCTGAATTTGTTTTAGAATGTCTCTGATGCATGTTTTCGAACATTAAATACTGTTCTTAGCTTTCTCTAAACCAGATCAAAGTTCAAACTTCAAATCAACCCCAGGAAATCGTTTAAGGAAAAAGCTTGATATCAAAATAGATATTTCAAAGGCATAAGCATTCAGTTCATCTCCAAACAATGGCTGGGTAGAATTGATGCTTTTGTAGCTTTAAGTTCTGAATACAAGAATATTAAAAGGATTAAGCTACCAATTTGCAATGCCTAAAGGGATACATTTATGGCATCCTCATACTCCTAGATTTGTTCCTCCCTTTGGCAAGGGTGTTTGCCTCTTCTTAATTTGGCTGGGTTTTCCTTGGAAGTTTAGGTCTCATGGCATGCATTTTTGTTGCGTTTCTGAAAGGCACTCTGAAATGCTTTCTTGAAACATGCTTACAAACTTAAATGAACTTGAGGTTGGAGGACTCTTTTAAGAATTGAAGTTTAGTTGATTTGATAATTATTGAACATTTGCAAACCTAGAAGAATGCATTAATAGATGAATTGGATGAAACAGATGTAGTAAATAGTTAGATTATAAACAATTTGGGAACTTTATTTTGGTTTGGGTGAGTTTTCACCCTAAAGCATATTTGTCTCATAAATTCGGAAACTTAAAAGCAGTTTGGTCCTATGTCTGTTTTTGGTAACTTTTTCAAGCTTTAAAATAGTAAATACATGCTGTAGAATTTTCTGGAATAAACTGTGTAGATAGTTTGGAAACATCCATTGTTTCAAGTGGACACTCCACCCATCATCAGGGACAAGATAAGCCAAGTGATTAGAAAAGAGTATGCTGAAGGGTAAATTTAAAGGTCTAAATTCAGGAAATAGCCGTTGAAAATGTTAGATTTTCTTTATTTACAAAGCATTAGAGTTACCAGTGATTTTACTTCATTACCATATATATATATATATATATCATGTACTGAGCAGTAGCAGCATAAACAAGAGACAAAAAGAACAGAAGAGATTTATCTTGGGAAAACCCAGCAACCTTTCTTAGATAGATTCCGTTCACAAAGTCCAACCATTCACCAGCTCTCAAGAGCCAGAGACAAGATATAAACCCTAGCACTAGGCTAGCGCACCTCTAGTGCTCACAACTGCAGCAGCAGCACAATACAAGAAGAGCGCACCTCCTTAGAGAGATAGCGCACTAGATAAAGTAGCCACCAAGAATAAAGACCCCAACTCTGCGTCTCCTCTTCCTCCTTAGACTTGTGCACCTTTTCCTCAGTGAGAGAGTGTGTTGTGAGTGTGTCCAAATGAGCTAGACGTCCTCCTTATTTATAGTCTTCAAGTCAACTACCTGGGCTGACTTCTTCTTTGGGAATTTTATTTTTACTTTATTCTTTTCTGTGTGGGCCGACTTCTCTTTTGGGTATTGTTCTTGCTGTTTAATGGTCTTCCTGGACTTCCGGAATCTTCTCTTCATCTAAGAAAGGTCTTCTAGAGGAAAGTTCCTCCCGCAACTACCAAAACATCAACACTCCCTCTTAGCTAGGGAGGTATCTTTCATGATGTCTTCATCTAGTAGTCCATTGACTACTCTGCAATCAACTGGTAGCACATAGCTACCACAATGCCATCGATAGCTCGAATCATCTGTCACAGTCTCTACAATCAAGTAACACAACTACTCCCAATGTGAACTGGTAGTCTCCATGGCAATCAACTAGTAGCACACAACTACTACAATGCCATCCAATAGAACACAATTGTGCCGATCCATAGTAGTACACCACTACTATCCAGTGGTACATAACCACTCCAAGTAGCACACAACTACTATCCAGAGACACACTGTCTCCATCCTGCAATCAACTAGTAGCTACACAAGCTACCACCATGCTGTCTAGCAGTCTCTATGATTATGCAACAATCAACTAGTAGCACACAACTACTACCATGCCATCAACCATAATCATAGTCTGCAATCCCCATGACTATACAACGATCAACTAGTAGCACGCAGCTACTACAATTCCATCGGCCATTCCCATGGCCTCTATAACTATGCAACAATCAACTAGTAGCACACAACTACTGCAATGCCATCAACCATAGTCATAGTCTCTATAACTATGCATCAATCAGCTAGTAGCACACAACGACTACAATGCCATCATCCATATTCATAGTCGATGTCTCTATAACTATGCAACAATCAACTAGTAGCACACAACTACTACAATGCCATTAGCCATAGTTATAGTCTCATCCAGTAGCACGAAGCTACTCCCATAGTCCTCACGACTATGCGTGTGATGTTTCTTCTCTCATCAGGTTCGACAGTGCATTACCCCCTCAGTCACCTCAAATGAGTGATCTAGGGAACCCTTGGCCAGAGGGGTTAGCCGACATGAGAAGAAACAACACACCTCCCTCTCAACGAGGGTGGACATTCTGCATCATGCCA
>ML830184.1:8448-32269 GCA_009831015.1 Picea engelmannii | reverse complement strand
CTGATAAACCTCCAAGATCTCATCCATGACTCTCGAAGAATGTGAAGACTTTGAAAACTAGGTATCCCATTTAAGGAACCAAGTTAGTGACCAAGTATAAGAGTTAGATGATTGGGTAATTTTCACTTTTGACTTTGTTTATTGCCTTAATTCTACCCGTTGTTGGCTAAATAGTGGAACTTAGTGTCGAGAAGGGACCTTATGACCATCATCATAATGTCAAGATGCTTCACCATTCTTCTTGTAAACACTATAACCTCACAATCATCCATACCTCTAAAGAAAAGGACAACGACGTGATGGTCTATGTTGGAATTTTCCCATTGGGACTAACCCCCAGTGGGTCCCTATCCATCATGATGCCTATCGAGCAAGGTGCACACTCTAATACCCTCCAGTTCACTGTCTCGAATCTTAGATTCATAGACTCTAGGATGTCATCAACGTGCTAGTATTTGTGGAAGGAGTATGATCATGACGATCCATTTCTAATCAACAATGTTGTAAATATCCTCATGCATATCTTGGAATGAAAAGATGAAAGTCATGGGATTCGTTGTTCCTTTTCTTAGACGCCCATACACTTTGAATGAAACCATTGTCTCGTCTTGTTGCAATTGGTTTTTGTTCGAGAAGGGGAGGTCCTTTTACCAATACTTTTGAACCATATGATTGTAGAATACCTCTTTGACACCTCCACTAGGTGTGAGGCAGGGTTTCCAAACCCCTTAGAGGCCTCAATCAGGTTATCATTGCAGTATGATCCTTGTTCCAAGCAGACATGTCGAGATTCGAAGCTCATCATCCGACTTGTCTCTTTGCATATTTGTGTGCTTGCATGAGACCAACTTCCTTTCTTGTTTGTATATAGTCATTATCAATTGTGGCATTGTGATGAATGAGGTGAACAGAACCATCATTACAATGATTGAAAAAACATGGTCATTCATGACTTAAAGAAACAAAAGTGAATCTAAGATCAAATTAAATGATATGTCACTTAATGGGCATTTCAATTCAATTCATTCAAAATTATTTTGAACATTTTTATTCAATTTGGGTTTTCCCTAAACTTCAAGAAACAAAAGTGGAAAACTGTAAGGTATCGGATCTATTATAATAGCAGAAAAACATAAATATTGTATAGAATAACAACAGAACAACACAGTATATGAAACTACAACACCAAAATAATATATTTATTAATAGGATACAATGTTCACTTGCCTCTTTGAGGAAGCAACCTCCAGCAGAGCATCACTCTATTATAATGATTCTCAAGACAAAGACTTCTCATGCCCTCGACTCCTATTTATACTAAATATATCTACCAAAAGAAAAATCTAGAGGAAGATCTTCTAGAAATGGAAGCTTCTATTAGGTCTTCTTACATTTGATTTATTCTTCCTTATTACTAGGCCTTATTAATATTGGCCTTTATTACATGGAAAATATATTATTCTACCTACATGAGGGGTTAGGGAGGTTAGGTCCCTAACATTCCCTCCCCCTTAAAAAACAGACTTGTCCACAACGCCTAAGATGAGGAAATTGTTGTAGAATGGTAGTTGGCTCCTAGGTGGCATCCGTTGGAGTTGTATATTTCCACTATACTAACACTTCCTTGATGGTGCACTGATAGAGACGACGCTCACGCTGGTCCAAAACTGCTTGTGGTTGAAACTAGATGGAGCCTTCTCCATCCAACTCGGGAAGACTGGTTTAAGTTTGGCACTTAGTTCCAATCACCTTCTTTAAGCAGGAGACATGAAAAGTAGGATGGATCTTAGAATTTCTGGGCAAAGATAATTGATAGGCCACTTGTCCCACCTGTTAAGAACTTTATAAAGACCATAAAATTTGGGTGTTAGTTTCTGACAATGGTCATCCTTGAGTGAAATCTGCTTATAAGGTTGCAATCGAATAAATACATGGTCTCCTTCAGCAAATTGACGTTATGAGTGACCTTGATCTGCTTGTTGCTTCATGCGATTCTTAGCCATGATCAAATTCTCTTTGAGGGTACGAAGAATAACCTCTCAAACTGTAAGAGTTTGGTTAACCGCCTGGACCTTCGAGACACCAGGCATGTATGAGAGAACTAAAAGCCGTGTTTGTCCATATACTGCTTCAAAAGGAGTCATGCGAGTAGTTGTATGGTAAGAAGTGTTGTACCACCATTCAACTAGGGGTAACCATTGAGCCCATTGATTTTGCCTCTCAGCTGCAAAACACCTCAAATATGTTTCCAAACACTTGTTGACAACTTCAGTTTGACCATTAGTGTGGGTATGATAGGTTGTGCTGAGATGCAATTGGGTGCCATGTAGCTTGAACAATTCTTGCCAAAAATTGTTGGTGAAAGTTGGATCTCGGTCAAAGACAATGGAATGAGGCATGCCATGAAGCTTGAAGATATGATCCATGAAACGTTGAGCCATTTTGGATGTAGTGAATGGGTGTTGAACAACACAGAAATGAGCATATTTGGAAAGACGATCAATGACCACCATGATGACGGATTTATTGCCCGATTTAGGTAAGCCAACAATGAAATCCATAGAAATATTCCTCCAAATAGAGGGTGGAATTGGAAGCACTTGTAGTGTGATCGG
Source organism: Picea engelmannii (assembly GCA_009831015.1). NCBI lineage: Eukaryota > Viridiplantae > Streptophyta > Pinopsida > Pinales > Pinaceae > Picea > Picea engelmannii. The sequence goes on along the minus strand of ML830184.1, from coordinate 29,654 downwards.
GGCTTTGACTGTTTTTCCCTTGTTGCATTGACAGACATCACATTCCACCAAAAATGTGGATTCCCTTCTTTATACCATCCCAGAAAAAAGAATGTTTGCCCCTGTCATAGGTTTTGGTAAACCCAGAATGCCCAGTTGTGGGTGTAGCATGAAGCTGAGAAAGCACCATGGATTTAAGTTGTGACTGTTTTCTTAAATACAAATGACCTTTGTAGTGAAGCCTTCATTGTGCCAAGAGTACTATGGAGAAACTAGAGAATTGTCTTGCAATTGTTGGAGTAGGCATGACAGTTTGGTATCTTGCATCCATTCTTGGTGAACAACATGGAGACAATCTGGTACAATGAAGGATAGAGAAAAGAGGGACCCTTCATCTTCATATTTCCTTGAAAAAGCGTATGCAACCACATTGTCTTTGTCTTTCTTGTAAATGATCTCGTAATCATATCCAAATAGCTTGGTCACCCGTTTTTTTGCTCCGGGGATGAAATTCGTTACTTTAGAAAATACTTGAGGCTCTGATGATTTGTCATAATTTGAAAGTGTTTCCCCAATAGATAAGGGCGCTAGAGATCCACAACATGCAAAATGGCCATCATTTCCTTTTCATAGATTGATTGGCTGAAATGGCGCTCCGACAGTTGTTTGCTAGTGAAGGCCAAAGGCCGGCCATATTGCATAAGGACAGTGCCAATTCCTTTCCCTGAAGCATCACATTCCAAGACAAATATATATTTGAAGTCAAGAAGGGCCAGGACAAGAGTAGTGCACATATCCTCTTTCAAGGATTGGAAGGAGTGATCCATTGTTGGATTCCAAATGAAGGCATTCCTTTTAAGTAGAGTAGTGAGAGACACTGCAATTTGGCCATAATTCTTAACAAACTTGAGATAATAGCCTGTTAAACTGAGAAACCCACACAAGCTCTTGATATTCCTGGGACGAGTTCAATCCTTCATAACTTCAATTTTCTTAGGATCCACCATGATACCATCCTTGCCAACAATATGACCCAAGAACTCCACTTTCGAGGCTCCAAAAGAACATTTAGATTGTTTGAGGAAAATTTGGTGCTAAGAGAGTAGGTGAAGAACTTGACCCACTTGGGAAAGATGGGTTGTCCATGTTTTACTATAGATGAGAATATCATCAAAGAAAACTGAGACAAAATGACGGAGAAAAGGAAGGAATACATGATTCATGAAGCTTTGGAAAGTGGAGGGAGCATTACAAAAGCCAAAGGGCATGACCAATAACTCATAGTGTCCCTCATGAGTTCGAAAATAAGTCTTAGGAATGTCTGCCTCTTTCATACGTATCTGGTGGTAGCTAGAACTAAGATCAAGTTTAGTAAATAATTGGGCACCGCTTAATTCATCCAAGAGATCATCAATGATAGGGATGAGAAATTTGTCTTTGATGGTGAGTTTGTTGAGGGCGTGAAAGTCAGGACACATGCGCCAAGAGACTTCTTTCTTAAGTACCATGACCACAGGAGGAGAGTAGGGGTTGGTACTAGGATGGATAACACCCGCGACGAGAAATTCTTGAACAATTTTCTCAATTTAATTTTTCCATGCAAAGGGATGACGATAAGGGAGAACATTGGGAGGAAGGTTGTCGGGTACTAGGGGAATGGAATGATCATGAACACCACAAGAAGGGAGAAGTCCACGAGGAGTGAAAAAAACAACTTGATGTTTGGAGATGATGGCTTGGAGGTCAGGATACATAGAGGGTGTCTCAGTGGTGTGAATGGAATGGAGTTGTGCAATAATGTCATAATGAACTTTCTTGAGGATCTTTTCCATGCGATAGAAACTGATGATTTCATGGGAGTCGACGGTGATTCCTTGGAACTTGTATTGTTGGCCCTCCTAGCTGGATTGCATGGTCAATTCCTTAAAATCCATGAGGATGGGACCAAGAGTCTGCAACCATTATGCACCAAGCACAATGTCACAACCACCCATGTCGATAGCAAACACATGATATTTCATGTGGTACTGACCAATTTGGAGATTCACATTTTCACAACGCCCCCCACATTTCATGGAACCTCCATTGGAAATCATCATTTGAAGGTTGTTGACTGCACATATATAACAATTAGTTTCTTGGGCAATGCGACGATGAATAAAATCATGGGTGTTGCCACTATCAATGAGGATGATGACCTTCCGATGCTTAATGTAACCAATTAGCTTAAGGGTTTGGGGAGCAGAGAAGCCAGTGATAGCATTCAATGAAATGATTGGTTCAACTTCTGGGGGGTCCAGGGTGGAGTAGTATCAGTTGGCTCTGGTAACTCAACCACAGGGGGGGGCTCGATCGCTTCTTCTGAAACATCCTCAGAGATGTCCATAAAATATTTTGTTCCTTACACTTGTTCCCTAGAAAGTATTTGTCATCACAATTATAACAAAGGCCCTTGAGTTGGCATTCATCCATTTCTTCCCAGGTCAATTTCAGGATCTTCAGTGGAGTGGAAGGAGGGGCTGGAGTGGTGGGTTTCGGGCGGGGAAGAAATGACGGTTTTTTGGTTTGAGAAGAGACAACATGTTGTGCTTCCTTATCTCTTTTAGTAGCTTCCACCCAACTCTAAGGGTGATCCATGAGGACATGGGAACAAATATCATCCTTGAGGGCATTTATAAAGCATTCCCGGAAAAAAGCATCAGACATGCCCTCCGCGTGGAAAGCCAAGCGCTCAAAAGCAACTATAAAATATTCCACTATGCCATATTTTTTCAAATTGGTCAAATGACATAAATGGTGTGTGTCAGTGTAAAAGAATTCATAAAGATCTACAACAAATTGTGTCGAAGCCACAAACCCTTGGCATGATTTTTTTCTCCATTGCCACCATTGCCAACATTCCAGATATAGATGGAGAACACCATACTTGAGTTTGGCCAACTCATTAGTAATGTCATACAAAGATAAATAGTGTTCCATTTGAGTGACCCAGCCTGTGGGATCTGAGCCTTCAAATTTTTTCACCTCCACGCGAGGGAGACGCAGGTCTTGTTGAAAGTGGTTGGAAGGAAAAGAGGTGGACTGGGAGGATTCAGGGCCTTCAGGGTTATAATGTGTTAGCACTGAGAGTCACCCTCAGACTGCACAAGGATAAGCCCATTACCCATCAAAAGGTAAATGTATTGAAATGGTTTGAGTAGGTGGATCGATAAGACTACAAGGAGAGGAAAAGATAACATAAGTAATTGCAGATCAGTTCATAACCATTGGGTTATGGAGTCATAAGTATCGTGAATAATGAAGGCATTTAAATTGTTTATCAGACAAAAGGATTTATGTGGTGATGAGGAGAAAGAAGACATAAAATGTCTGAGTGATGAACCATGAAAAATGGGCAAGATGACAACAGATCCTCTACCACCTCAGGAATCCATAGATCAGAGAGATGCTACATCCAGACAAAAAGAAAACAGAAAATGTCTGATGAACCATGAAAAATGGGCAAGATAACAACATATCCTCTACCACCTCAGAAATCCATAGATTAGAGAGATTACATCCAGACAAGAAAAACAGAAAATGTTTGATGAACCATGAAAGATGGGCATGATGAAAACAGTTCCTCTACCGCCTCAGGAATCCATAGATTAGAGAGATTACATCCAAATGAGAAAAAAATGACATCATGTAAACTAAGGATACAGTCTGATAAAAAAAACTCAAAGGAATCTTCAATAACATAATATCTACAATCCATGCCCTCGAGCTTACAAATGAAAAATACAGAGCCTTGCTCCTAAAACTCTCTCGGCTCTCCAGCCTCTGAAAAACACCTCCCCTTTTCAAAATCTTAAACTGATCTATTTATAATCAGATCAGTCCACAACTACCAGGAGTGTGACATGGCCATCTCATTCAAAGCTTGCATCTGCGTATCCTTCTGTCAGACTCTGTGGGTGTTCTCCTGTTAGACGCAAGTTCAGACCAATATGGGTCTGCAAGAAGAAACCGTACATCATGGTACCTTGGGCTAACAACTCTATCTCCTCGGCCATATCTTACACGCCTTATATTTATGGACTGAGATGAGATTTCAACTACCAGTTCCTTTCCATTAACTAAATCCTCCTTTGGATCGGAGCATGACTTAACGCCCAGTGGGCGGTCACGTGTTGTTGTCGGATTTGACGTTATATAAGCACATGATTGTGGGGTCGTCAAAGGCGGTTTGGATCCACACTGCTTTTGAGCCCGCAATTCACCACCTTCCTCCATGTAGCTCTTTTTCTATAACATGGTTTCAATTGCGGGACCACTCAAGAATTATATCGTTTGAGCATGTTTTGTCCCCGCAATGAAGCGTGGTCATTGATCTGGTCATGATCTGGGATATGGGAAAACCCCTCTTTTGCTTCCACGCACCGCTCTTGGATGGACCCTGCTTCCTGCTGCAAATATCAACGGCTCTTGCTGATTTGAGACCAACGGTCCACAACTACTTCAGGAGTTCAGGCTTCGGGCCTTCTAGTGATATTCCTTTCTTGCTTTCTCGCGTAATCTTCCGAAGTGTCGAATTCCTGAAGTGAGAGATATGGTGATGCATGACCTCTTGATTTGGACGATCGAGATTTACTTCGGGAGTCTGGGCTTCAAGGTTTTTCTCCTGCTTGCTCACGCAATCCTCTAAAGTGTCAAATTTTCGAAGTGAGAGACCTTGTGATGCGTCGCCTCTTGATTTGAATGACCGAGATTTACTTTGGAAGTCCAGGCTTTGGGCCTTTTTCTTCTGCTTGTTCGTACAATCCTCCGAAGTGCAGAATCCCTGAAGTGTGAGATATGTTGACGTGTGTCCTCTTGATTTGGGTGACTGAGATTCACTTCAGGAGTTCAGGATTCGGGCCTTTTTCTTCTGCTTGCTTGCGCAATCCTCTGAAGTGTCGAATTTTCGAAGTGTGAGATACGATGATGCATGTCCTCTTGATTTAGGCGGTCGAGTTTCACTTCGGGAGTTCGGGCTTTGGGCCTTTTTCTTCTGCTTGCTCGCGCAATCCTTCGAAGTGTCGAATTCCCGAAGTGTGAGATCTGGTGACGCGTGTCCCCAGCCTTCAATGGCTCAGATTTATTTCGGGACTTCGGGACGCTTGGCTAGTCATTAATCCTTGCGTGAATTTTAAACTCCCACTGTCTGAGAGACACTATTTTGAACTGTATATGGGATCTTCGTCGTTGAAACATGAACTTGTCTTCTTGCCTGTGTTTCACCCTGAAATGGACTGCTTTTGAATGATGCGCTTGGACGCTTCCTGTGCAGACCACAGACTTGGACAACCTGCTTCCCTAGACAACTATATGTGATAACATTTGGCTCCACAGGGGATGGCATGCTCCCTTCGAGCTGCCAAGAACGCGCAGTTCCAATGCCTTAGTTGTTGGGTTGTTGGTGCAAACCCCCCTTCTTTGCAAAGGGTTGCGCGACCTCTTGGTCTAGGATCTTTGCAAGACTGAGCAGAATTAGATCTTCAGGTCTTCACTAACCCTAGAACAATTCACTTAGGTCCCATGTTTCTTTAAAATCAAATTCAGCACCAATCTTCTATTTTTTACGATAATCACATACGACCTCGAGCTGTGACCCTAGGCTTAACTCCTTAAGCGCTTCGACAATTTTGATTACGGTCTCTGCCAATTCGTTCGAACTCCGAGACACGAATTCCTCTTAACGATATCTACGGATTTCGTCATTCGAAGAACCAATGATCGTGATCCCTTCGGACTCCAACTTTTGGGAATATTTAACAAACTCAACTCCACAATTCCTGAATCATGAATCGACAAACTATCTCCACACACAGAGATCAATGGTCCTCCTTAACTAATGATCTATGGCTAGGATTTCTTCGTGGCTTCGTGCTTCAGAGGTTTTTTTCCCTCTACACTTCAAATCTTTCGATTTGTGAATTTTCGAAGGACCCTCGCGACTAACCAGTGCGCGACTTCTCCAATATCTAACGGTCTTGAGTGATTCAACTCCTCTTCGATGAATCTTGATCCTTTATCTTGTCAAACCTTTTAAAATTCTTTCTTCGTAAATGATTTATTTCGCAAATCTTTTGTACTTGTCCTTTCTTTGAAATTTTGAACTCTTAAAAGAATATTCGTCGACACTTATTTGATTTCTGACCCTGTGTACTCCCTGCAACCAACCTCTACACTGCCTTCTGAGAAACACCTGAGCAATTTCTCCAAAGTTTTCTCCAAGTCAAGACTTTGCATATGCACTCCTTGTGTTCGATATGTACACTCTGCATACAAATGTTTCTTGCTATCTCTTGTGAGCTTTGAGTTAAAAAAAAAACTCTCTAACGCACACTCCTTGCATTCGATATCCACTCCTTCATTGAGTAACAATTGAAATTTGTTCAATCCTTCATGAATCCATTCAGTCACAGTAAACCTCATGCACTCACAAAAACTCATAACAATAACAAAAATTGTAAGACAATATCAACAAAGCACATTTGGATCAATTCTCCTTTGTTCTATTCAATCCAAAAAAATAGTTACTCTCATGTCTCTTACAGACACACTACTATAAAAACTTGTCTAAGAAAATCTAAGGGAGTCGGTTCTCGACTCTTCTCCATCCTATCTAAGTTCTACCACCTCCTGCTCTAGCGGTTACCTACTAACTCAATTAAATGCAAACCAATGACTAATAAGAGCTAATATCCTACACCTGTAATATCTTACAGTCGTGTAAGGATTTACAATGATCTGTCATTTCAAACGGCGGCCCGATTTTACATACAATTAACTAACAACACGAAATTACAAAAAGAACATATCCACACCGCTACCAAGCTAATTAAGAGTCAGTTCGACCCTTTCAATATGATGTGGTGTCAATTCGCTTCCGCCCTCGCTTTCTTAGCTTGACAACAATGTTCCTGCATCATACTCCTCTGGCTAAAATATTCATGGACTCCTGTCCATGAGCTCTCACACTGTTTTTCCATGCTTCAAAATATCAAGTTCAGTGACCCAACTTGAATCTTCCACTGGGTGATCTTTCCACTTCACCAAATATTCAAGGTACATCTTTCTTCTAGTCTTCTTTCCAACTCTTTGTTCTAAGATTTTATCCATCTGAGGTCTTTATGTTGTGGGAATCTACTCTTCCCATTGAATCTCTTCCTGATCATCTAATTCTCCGGCGTCATCTTTGCTATAAGGATACAAGTCTGCAACGTTGAATATCAATGATATCCCAACATTGTCTGGCAACTCGATCTCATAAGCATTTGCTGCAAATTTTCTAAGGATCTTGCATGATCCTATCTTCTTCATCTTCAATTTATTATATGTTCCTCTTGGAAACTTTTCCTTTCTCAAATGAGTTAAAACTTCATCTCCCACTTCAAATTGAACTTCTCTTCTTTTCTGATCAACTCCGTTCTCATACTTTTGATTACTATCCTGTAGCTGTCTCCTGACTTGATCATGAAGTCTTTGCATTTTTGTAGAAAAATCTTCTGCTCCAACGCTTTTAAACTCATATTGTTTCAATTCTCTCAATTCTGCAATCCCTCTTGGTTGTCTTCCATATACTATCTCAAATGTAATTTTCCCAGTGCTCCTATTTACTGAATTATTAAATGCAAATTTTGCCTGTGCCAGAATCTGATCCCATTGACAACCTTGTTCAGTGACTAAACTCCTTAACAAATTTCCCAGACGCATGTTCACCACTTCAATCTATCCGTCTGTCTGAGGGTGATATGTTGAACTAACTGATAAATTAGTTCCTAGCCTCTTCCATAGAGTCCTCCAAAAGTGTCCTACAAACTTAGTATCTCTGTCTGAGACTATACTTCTGGGCAATCCATGCAGTCTCACAACTTCTCTAAAAAATAAATTGGCTATGTGTGTAGCATCATTTGTTTTCTGGCATGGTATGAAATGTGCCATCTTGGAAAATCTATCAACAACAACAAATATGGAATCACTTCCCTTCTGGGTTCTAGGTAATCCCAATACAAAATCCATACTAATTGCATCCCAAGGCCTTTCTGGAATAGGCAATGGCTGATACAAACTAGTGTTTTGTCTCTTTCCTTTTGCATGTTGACAAATCTTACATCGGTCTACAAATTTCTGCACATTTTCCCTCATACCTAGCCAATAATACAAACTATTTAGTTGTGCAAATGTTTTGTCATGACCAAAATGTCTGGCTAAACCTCCACTATGTTTTTCTTTCAACAAATTATCTCTCATTGAGCATATTCGTATGAACAATTGACTTCCTTTAAACAACAATTCATCCTGGATTAAATATTCCTCCCATGAGTTGTTATCCCTAAACAAAGGATTTCCATATGCTTCATAAGCCTCCTTAAAATTTGGATCTTCCTGATACATATCCCTAAGGTGCTCAAACCCTAAGGTCTTCACTTGGAATTCATGTACAACCAAACTCCTCCTGCTTAAAGCATCTGCAAATTTATTAGCACTTCCAAAAATATGTTCAATGACGAAACTAAAATTCAGCATGAATTCTACCCACTTAGCATGCCTCTGATTCAACTTCTCTTGCCTAGTAATAAATTGCAAATCTTGATTATCACTATACAAGACAAACTCTTTTGGAATTAGATAGTGTCTCCATTTCTTCAAAGCTTGAATAACTGCATAAAACTCTTTGTCATATGTAGAATATTTCTCCTTGGTGTCATTTAAATTCTCACTCAAATAAGCAATTATCCTATTATCTTGACTCAAGACTGCTCCAATGGCTATTCCACTTGCATCACATCTTCCCTTAAATGTCCTTCCAAAATATGGTAAACCCAGAATTGGTTGTTTTGTTATCTTCTTTTTCAACACTCTGAATCTTTTCTCAGCCTCCTCTGTCCAATTAAAAGACTTGTGTTTCTTTTTCATAGTGTTCATTATGGGTGCACATATACCACTAAAGTTTTTGATAAATTTCCTATAAAAACTTGCTAACCCATGAAAACTTCTCACCTCAAATATGCTCATTAGTGACGACCATTCTTTGATTGCTCTCACCTTTTCTGGATCCATCTTCAATTCATTTGAAGAGATCACAAAACCCAAATATATGAGTTATGTCTTCATAAAAGAACTTTTCTTCAAGTTTATTAACAAATTTTCTTGCTGCAACCTCCTCATCACTAATTTCAAGTGTTTTAAATGTTCTTCCTCTGTTTTGTTGAAAACTAATATCATCCAGATATACAATGACAAATTTACCTATAAAGTCTTTCAGTACTTCATTCATCAACCTCATAAATGTGCTTGGAGCATTTGTCAATCCAAATGGCATGACTATCCATTCAAACAAACCTTCATTTGTCTTGAATGTTGTCTTCCATTCATCTCCCTCTCTTATTCTTATATGATGATATCCACTTTTCAAGTCTATTTTTGAAAAAAAGCTTGCTCCACTCAAAAAATCCATCAAATCATCCATTCTGGGTAAAGGGAATCTATACCTAATGGTAATATTGTTGATGGCTCGGGAATCTGTACACATTCTCCATCCTCCATCCTTCTTTGGACTTAATACGGTTAGCACTGCACATGGGCTTAGACTTTCCTTGACTAAACGTTTATCCAACAACTTCTGAACTTGATTCTTAACCTCTTCATTCTCTCGAGGTGTCAACCTATACACTACTTTGTTTGGCAAACCGGCTCCTAGAATTGGATCAATATGGTGGCTAATACTCCTAATGGGTGGTAATGAGTGAGGTAACTTATCCACCACTATATCAGCAAAATTCTCTAACAATTCTTGCATTTCTTCAGGTAAATCATCTGTGGAAGTATTGGTAAGAATAACTCTTTGCTTCCTTACTAAAACAAATTGCATTTATTGATCCTTCTTGATCTCATTCAAGAGTTCCTTCCCGGTCATTAGAAGTATTATTGTGTTGGCTTCTTCCTTTTCTTTCTTTTCTTCTATTGGCAGTAACATGTGGGTTCTACCATTTTTCTCTAAGGTGTAAGTATTCTTTCTCCCATCATGAATGACATTCCTATCAAACTGCCATGGTCTCCCCAACAGAATATGACAAACATCCATAAGAATTACATCACACAAAATCTCATCTTTATAACCTCCTATTTTAAATTCAACTTTGCATTGTTGACTTACCATTACTTGATGTCCTTTCTGCAACCATGATACTTTATACGAGCTTGGGTGTGCAGTTGTCTCCAGCTCCAGCTTCTCCACCATCTCTGTGGATACTAAATTATCAGTACTCCCACTGTCTATAATCATCTTACAAACTTTGTCCTTTGTTTTACAAGCAGTCCTAAAAAACCTTGTTCGTTGAACTGAGTCCTCTATTTCCTTCTCTGGATTCAGAAGAACTTTCCTCATCATAAGGTTTTTTCCTCCTTCTGTTGCTTCTACTTCCACATTCTTCAGGGCTTCATAAATGTGTGCTTCTCCTCCTCCTTCTTTCTTCCTCTTGGGGCATTCCCAAGACATGTGTCGTGTCTTTCCACATGCATAACATTTGACTTCACCTCCTCTACCTCTTCCTCTTCCTTGAGGAAAATAATTTCTCCCACCAAACGGTCCTCTTCGGGAAATTCCTCCCCTTTAAAAATGACCATATGATTTCTCAGTCTCATCCCTAATTTTCGACGCCTTATCATAGACAACTCCTTTACCTCTATTTGAGCTTCTGTCTCTACTTTGCTGACCTTGTTTCTTGGCCAACTTTTCTTCTGCCTTTAGTGCACTCTGATAAGAATCCTCCACTATCCTTACAGTTGTCATGTTGATCTCATCCTAGATTTCATACCTCAAACCATTTATATACCTCGTAACTTTTTCATCACCTTTCTCCCTTTGTCCAGTCCTAATATTCAGCCTATGAAATTATTATGTTTACTCTTTACTGTTATACCCTTATGTCTCAGGTTCTGTAGCTTCCTGAACAGATTTATCTGATAATCCTTAGGTATGAATTTAGCCTTCAGTTTGGCTACCATTATGTCCCAATTCTTTATCTTTTGTTTGCCTTTGCTCCTCATATCTGCCTACAGTTTGTCCCACCACAGTGTTGCATGTCCCTTTAATCTGATGACAACATGTCTCACCTTCTTCCCTTCATTGACATCTTCATAGTCGAAATACTTGTCCATGGATCTTATCCAGTCCAATAGCGCTTCAGCATCTAGGTTGCCTTCATACATTGGGATGTCTATCTTTGCTCTAGCTCCCAACTTCACAACAACTTTCAATATGCATTCTTCGACCACATCTTCTCCCCTGTAGCTTCTTCAACTTCTATTTCTTCGCTCTCTGCATCACCGACGTCTCCAGCGGCAAGTGTTCTCATTTGCATTGCTTCTATCGCTTCCAATCCTGCAATAAGCTCTCTCATTTCTCTTCCTACAACACGATTTACTATAGGTGGTTCTATGTGTATCCTCGGCGGCATTGTTTCAACTATTTCTAACACACAGAGTACAACTTCAAGATTTTTCAGGCTCTGATACCACTTGGTGCAAACCCCCCTTCTCTCCAAAGGGTTGTACGACCTCCCGGTCTAGGATCTTCACAAGACTGAGCAGAATTATCTCTTTGGGTCTTCACTAACACTGGAACAATTCACTTAGGTCCCTTGTTCCTTCAAAATCGAATTCGGTGCCAATATTATATTTTTGGCGATAATCACATACGACCTAGGGCTGTGACCCTGGGCTTAACACCTTAAGCACTTCGAGCTTCAACAATTTTGATTGCAGCCTCTGCCAATTCTTCTGAACTCTGAATCATGGATCCCTCTGAACGAGATCTACGGCTCTCGTCGTTCGAACAACCAACGGTCGTGATCCCTTCGAACTCTGACTTTCAGGAATCTTTAACACACTCAACCCCACAATTCTCGAATCGTGAATCGACAAACTATCTCCACACACGGATATCAACAATCCTCCTTAACCAATGATCAATGGCTAGGATTTATTCGCAGCTTCGTGCTTCATAGGTTTTTTTCCCTCTACACTTCAAATCTTCCAATTTGCGAATTTACGAAGAAAGAATTGTCAAAGGTTTGACAAGATAAAGGATCAAGATTCGCCCAGGAGGATCCCGTGTTTCTTGAGAGGTCGAAACACATTGAGATCAAATACTATTTCATTTGAGATAAATTCCAGGAAGGAGAGGTAAATCTCGAGTATATCCCCACAGATGAGCAAACAACAGACATCCTGACAAAGCCTTTATCCAGAATAAAGTTTGCATATTTCCGAGAGAAGATGGGGATCGTGGAAATAACTCCCTTGGCTGAAAGGGAAGAAATGACTCTCTAGGTTAGGAGGGAGCACTAAAAATATTATTGAAGACATTTATTTTTTAAATTGAAAAATAGTCCAGCTCGGACAGATTCTTTCATGTTCGGAAAGTGGATTGAGATTTCTGACGGACAACGATTTCCCATTATGGTTAACATGGGAAATGGTCCAGATTGATGTATCATAGACAATGACTTCCCATTGTGGTTAACATGGGGAGTGGTCTAGGGCAGTCTCTCTTCTTGAGGGTAACTCAAGAAGACTAGCACGCCTCACCGGACAACGATTTTCATTGTGGTTAACATGAGGAATGGTCTATTTTGGAGGTTGATACAGGACAGTCTTTTCCTCTTGTGGTTAACAGAGGAAATGGTCCAGACAGTCATTCCTTAGGGTTTATACATTCTCTCCAGGGTGCACTTTGATTAGTGTAGGAGGAATGGCCCAGGGTGGGGAATGGTTCAGGCTCAACAATCAGGGACATGCACTCTTAGGGTTTATACATTCTCTCCATGGTGCACTTTGATTAGTGTAGGAGGAATGGCCCAGGGTGGGGAATGGTCCAGGTTCAGAAGACAGGACAATTATTCTTCCTTGCTTGAGAAGAATAGTCCAGATATCTCATTGTTCTACTCTGAGGGCAGATATTCTTTCATATCTCACAGACGTGAGTGAAAGATTGGCCCAGATGATTCATTTTATTTTAACAATATTTTTCTGTGCAGGTTGGCATCAGAGGATTGTTATGGAGACTGCATGTCTCCAGAGAGTAAAGATATGCTATTGTGGTGGATTTGCTCCACTGTTTGTGATTATGTGTCACGGTTTGAGTAGTTGTGTACTACAGTAGATAAACAAAGGTGTGTTCTATCAATTGATATTGTACCAGTTGTCATAGGAGATTATCCAGTTGGATAATAATGATGGTGCTCGTGATACTACTAATTGAATGGTTTGTTTGTGCTCAAGACCATACCTCCCTAGCTAGGAGGGAGTGTTGATATTATGGTAGCTTCGGGAGGTATCAACCTCTATTGTGACCTTTGACAAGATTAGAATGTTCTGGAAGGAAGCAAAGAAATGAAGGAAACCCTAGACAAGATGTCGGTTGCATAAATATAATTAATATGAATTAATTAGTACCCAGAAGGAGAAGTCGGCATTAGTAAGTCTGTTAAAATCACTATAAATACAGGGCTCCAGTCTCTCATTTGACACACTTCTCAGAATTACAGAGAGCAGTTTTTGTACACTACAGTCCAACAGTTTTGTGCGCAAGTCCTGGGGAAGGTGTTGCGCCAGTTTTTGGGTGGGACTATCTAATCATCTTGGCTACTTTTTGATTGGTGCATTAGCCTCTCTTAGCTATTGGATTGTTACCATGATTCTTTTCTCTCTCAAGGTCAAGGTGCTTGGAGGGTGGCTTCGGCCTGTGGTTGGGTGACAAGGGTATTGTCAATGGTAAAACAAGCACAATCTTTTATATTCTAACAAGACACTCTACCTCACATCGAATAATACAATAACAATCAAAACCTTTGATACGATCACACATAATACAAGTAGAAGTTACTCATTCCAACACTCCCCCTTAACTAGTACTTGTCTCAATATTTGTCAGGTCAAGTCCTCATCATGAATTGTCTCTTATCCAATGTTTCAAATACTCCACCATGAATTGAAGACACTTATGATCAACAAAGTCTATATATATTCCAACCTGGAACTTGCATCTCATACCTCGTTCATGTAGACATCACCAAGTTCTCAATGTCTATATAAAGGAACAACCATCCACCAAAATACATGGGTACCTAACAACTACAACCACCAATCTAGTAGGATGGATGGCCTTCAAATACATGGTTCATTCAAGTTCTTGATCAACTCCCCTAATTGTACATAAAACTTCTTGTTTCTTGGCCTAACACACCTGCTAGAGTCTACAACCAATATGGTCCACTCATAAATCATTTAGACGACACACGGCCCACTCCTGCAAGTGTTAACAACTCCATAATAGAGGTTATATGAAACAAGTTATCCAAATCATCGGGGACACATGGAAAAGGGGTATGCATGTCTATCCAAATTCATACAATGTTACGCCCTTTAAATGTTACATACATAGAGATAGGTACATATCATGTACATACTCCTTAGGGAGAGACCAGGTACAATCTTTGAAAGCGATGCCTAGGTACTATTACAATACTTCTCCTAAGTACCATCTCTAGGCAGGATACAAGCTTTCAAAAACTTCAACTACCAATGCATAGGATTTATAGATAACATATTAGACTTGCCAGAAACACAAGGAGTGATTAACATTTCCATGTGGTTACTTCTTTTAGTGAACAAAACAAACAAACTTTACCTCATTTGCCCATCACCTTCTGATCTCCACTACTACCACAAGAACTGTTACCAACATCCCTTGGACTAAGCTTCAAAAAGAACTCTATGTTGAATACAAAAAAACATATATTTCCTTCATACTGCAATCTCACCATTCCAATTCAAATTCAAGTCTACTATCAACCCTTGGTTTCTCTAATGATAACAATGTAACTTCATTGTATCTTTAATTTTCATGATAACCCACCAATGGTTATTCACCCAAGCAACTCGCTTCCATCTCTGATTCAAAGTGTCCATGCTCATCCATTAACTTATTGAACTGTCATCTTGAATAACATACCAGTTGGGAACCAACCATACTTTTGGGCCAAACACTAGTAACACATAGCTCGACTCCGAACTTGTTTTACTCCAAAGACTAGCATCAACCTAACTATAAAAATTGAACAACTTGCCTTCCTATGGTTATATTTTCATCTACCAAGACATCTAAGTACCAAACCATGGTGCTTGCCATATCTCTAGGAAAATAGTTTGGATACAAGATGTATCAAAGTCCATCTTACATTCTTTGCACCTGCCAATCTGAGGACTTGTAGCACCTCATTCTTCAAACAACCTTTCATCAAGGAACAATTGGAGAAAAGAAAACATGTAGCTAAATTTTTCATTGAACTACAACACACTTGACCAATCAAACTTAGGAATGATTTTTACATTACATAGTATTTCCACGCAAGGCTACAAAATATCAACAAGAGATAATGACACACATGACCAAATCCATTAACTTTCTTGTTCGTCTACAGTGGTTCACATATTTGGAATCTTTATTTGCATCTTTAACCTTTTCATGTTCAACATCCTTGTCTAATATTCTTCTTAGAAATTCTATACTTCTTCCTTATAATTGTTAGAGTAGTCAATTCTAACAGACCTTGTGCTCACATATTAATTTGACTAGACTCGGTACATTTTTTTTATAAACCCAAAAAAAAATCAAAAACACATTTCACTTCACCATGACCTCTTAAATAATTACCGCATTGCATAACTCATGAATTCAATTTCACGTGAATTCAACTTTGTAACACCAATAATATCTTTGGCATATTAAGCATTTCCCATGTGACATTTTTAACTTGTGTGATTTAGAATCTTTACAAAATACTATACAACATGTCATTGCACTCACCATTACCTCAAGCAAGCATCCAGACTCCAAAGTTACCCCATATGACATAATTTGGTGTTAGAAATAATAGGTGTGCTCATTTAACCATATACAATATAGCAATATTGTCACCCAACCATAGGCCGAAGCCACCCCCGAGCACCTTAACCTTGACAGAGAATAATTTCGGAAGCAAAGCCTAGGCCTAATAGCCAATCAAGGTAGCGTATCACACTCCAGAGTTAACATACCAGGCAGAAATTCCAAACCATAACCAAGAGAGAGTCCAAGACTGAAACCGAAAATACAAGTTGCAGTAGCTGCAGCTGCAGCTACTCTCCAGACTTGCGCACAACTAAATTTCTATAGTTGCGAGTTGCCTGTATTTATACTACTCTTTCTTAGTTGTGTGGGCCAACTTCTCTTTCTGGAGGCGAAAGACTCAATATTAATTATTTTCTTTAGTCGATTTGTCTTCTAGGGTTATGTCCAAGGCTTTAGGGTTTCTTCTTGCTTCCCGAAATATTCTATTCTCGTCAGCGTTACACGTGGAGGTTAATACCTCCCGCAACTACCAAAAATATCAACACTCCCTCCTAGCTAGGGAGGTATTGAAAGCAATGATCTTGAGCACAAACATACCATTCAATCGATAACATCATCATAGCCATACATGATATCTCATGATTAGATCAAGAGCACCATCATCACTATCAATATCATCTGATAGCATCAACTGCATCATCTCTTGAATCCATACTCCATCTGAGTAATCAGGCATGATGCTGAATAAGTCACTCACTCCACAAAGTGATACAAGAACCATTCTTCTAATCCGGGCATATGTATTAGAAGAATAACTATTCCAACAGATGTTGGAAGCCACGCCATGGGCTACAAGGACTATTCTTCTAATCTAGACATACGTCCTAGAAGAATAAATGTCCTGGACCATTTTCCGTATGGAGAATGTCTGTCCATCAACACACTGAGTATCCATCTAGCTGATAATCATTTTCAACACTATTGATAGTCTACATGGCAATCAGAACAATGTCATTCAATAGAACATTACTGTGTCTATCCATAGTAGTACACAACTACCATCCAGTGGTATACAACCACACCAAGTAGCACACGACTACTTAATCGGTGACACATAGTCACAACCAGTGGAACACATCCACCACAGTAGCATACATCTACTGTCCAAAGACATACAATCTCCATAGAAATCATATCATTTGATATCAACCTGCATAAAACAATATCATGATATAAACCGAGTCATTTGGGCCATTCTTCCACTCACACCTGTGAGATCTGGAAGAGCGTCTGCTTTTAGTATGGACAAAGGTAATCAACACGTATATCTTTATTGAGCTAATGTCGTGCTTCTCTTTCAATCTGGGGACTGGGTTGCTTCTTTTTACTACAAAGTTGCCTTCTTATCGACTTGAAACTTGTGCTTGACTTTCCAATTGTCTCTCTTATCCATGTGCATCATGTGATTTTGAGTTTCTTCGCCTTCTTCATTCGACAACACACATCGCAGAAGATCACTACTCCACACACAAACAACTCTTCATCACAATAGACATTTTGCGGTTTTTCTACAACCACAAAATCCTTATAATTCAAATCCAAAAATTTCCATACATACTAATCCTAAAAATTTCATGGCTATCAATATGTACTCCGCAACAAAGTATTTAATGCTCTATATGTTGGCCCCGGATAGGGTGACAGGTGGCCTCCAGAAGGAGACAGGCGACATCTGACAGCAAAGGGAGTTATTAACCCTTGCTGCCATCCCCTCTCCCGTTTAGTTTGAATGACCCACACTCAATCGGGATTAATGGTAGTGCGTTGGGGAGCTCCATAAGGCTTAATGGCACCCCGTGTGAACCAGGTCTAGCGTACAGAATTGGGTACCAGCCTTCGAGAAGCTGTCACCTCTGCCTTCATGGCGATCCTCTCCATCATTATGTAGAATAATATGAAGGTAAGAGCTCCGGTGCACTCCACCATTCACATTTCTCTGTCGAATCTCTTGTCACTTAGTTCTTGTATGTTCTTTCACCTCTTGTTGACTGCCTCCACCCCTCCGCTAGTCACTCTGCACAATCTCTCCCCCTCAGCGTCGACGCCTCTGTTCCAAGACTCCTCTGCCATCTCAAGGGAGAGGGGAAAGTCCAAAAGAGGACCGCTTTACTAAAACTACCTAACAAGGCGCAATAGTCTTCCCCCCTCACAGCTAGCTCTAATAACCACCAACTCTCCCAGCTCTGGTCAGAACTGGCCGGATTTGCCTCATCATCCCCCGTCACCCCCCTCCATTCCCATGTATGACTCCGACAGCTGCCTAATTGAGGAGGAAACTTCACCGCTTGAGGAGGAAACTCCTCTACTCAACTTTCATCCCCAAACCACCCCACCCAAGACTAGAATTGTCACTCATTTTCAGGGTGACTCAGATTCAAGGCGATAACACCAGCGGCGACACAAGCAGTTGCATAGTGGAGGAAGAAATTCCCCCTAGCTGGCAAGCAGCACAAAATACTCCTAACAACGCAGCCTTGGAAGAAACCCCTCCAGAGAACGCGGACAGAGATATGAATCTTGAACAACCTCTGCTCACCCCTCACCAGTTCTCGGACGATCATCTTCAGATTATCTTCGATATGAGGATGCTTGATGACCAAACACATAACCAGCACATTCTCAACCAACGAATGGACCTCATGTTTGATGCTCTTACAGACGCTCCAAACAAGAAACATTGCCGAACCTGCAAACAGAAGTTTGTCCCAGCCTACAACACTCATGAACAACCGGGTTTGCATACTACCTAGCTCCTCTAGTTTCTATCTTTTTGGTTTTCTTACTTGTTCAAAAGATTGGCAGTTTGCCTGCCTTAGAATGTATGGAAAATTGTTAAGATTTACAAAGGATGGCATTTGTTTTGTTCATAAGGCTACATGTAAGACTATTTAGCTGACCACTTGTTCTGATTTCCCAGCTGCGACAGAACAAGGAACAATATTTAAGTAATGTAATGACTGATATCGAAGGTAATATATAAAAAAATTTATTTACAAACAAAAAATGCTCTATATGTTGGAATATATACTATTCAATCTAAAGGTACTTTAGATTGAACATTATATATCTCAAGATATAAAACATTGATGCTCTGCTGTTGGGTGCATATTATTTACCGAATTTCACAACCTAATAACAAAAAAAAAGCTTCTATACATCTCTTGTGCTCCACACACTCAACAACTTCATTGAAAATCACAACAGCACTTAATCGGTACAATGTTCTAGCAAAGTCTTGATGCAATATGCAGGCCCACGCATCTGGCTCACTTGCAGCATCCACATATAGCTCCGTTCACAAACTAGGCACCGTGCAATAGCTCAAGCAAAGATCATCACGAGTAGTTTACAATCACTAGATTTCAATCACCACTAGCACTAATAGCAGATTACTGTCATCCTTGTCTAGTCAATTCGACAATCCACACTTTGAACAAATGGACACAAATTTGAATCTCAGCGGGCCATCCATGCAACAGCAATTGAAAAAACAGCCTCAACCTGTAGGTCTTTAATGTTGTCTTCAATTACGACAAATGCAGCAACCCACCATGCACGTGATCTCATAGCCTTTATGAATGCACAATCCACCCATCATTTTTATTTGGGTATGGTCATCAGATTATTAATGTGACGGACAACGCTCTCACAACATCATCGATAAACAATGGTTAAATAAATTACCACGAACACATCATAGCAATCATCTGCATAAACAATCCACTTTCTTACTTTAATCTTAGATGTATATAAAACTAGCACAGCCACATAATTGTGGTTGATCAAGCAGAAAGACTGATAAGATGAAAAAAATCCTTAAAAGAAAATATTAAATTTTATTATTGATTAACAAATAAACTGTTGAGCTTCATTTATCTGGTGTTAATATTTTAATTTCTGTTAATCACTTACGTGGCAATCAGTTAGCTAACTGATATCTTTATAATAGCTAGAAAGTTAATGATTGAAATCACAGCCATTTATTTTGTGTGACTACTAAAAATATTCCAGCCATATTTAATCCTGTCCATAGAAAACTTATTAAGCACTAAACCCCTATTAAATCTGCCCATTGTCAATAGGTGTACACCTTTCGGCATAATTAATAAATTTGGAATTTACATAATCACAATTTTATATCTATATAAAATTAATAATACGGAATTTACATAATCACAGCCCCTCTCTCCCACTCTGATACCATGTAGAGAAATTCGAGACCCTGAGACCTTGAGACCTAGCTACATAAGACATACTTATCCGACAAATAACTCACTGAAATAGCTCTTTAGCAAGAGTATGTTGTCATAGAAAAACATATAACTGCTTAAAAAACATATTAAATGTACAATAACATATTACATTAATGGAAAGCAGGCTATACCATACAATCGTTATTGCTGCATCCTTGCTCATTCTTGGATGCTCCCTTGATTTTACTTTTACATTTATGAAATAAAGATGATGCAAAAGCCAGTGCATTCTTGAAGGCTCCTTTGATTTTATTTTTACATGATAATGCAAAAGCCAAAGAAAAAGACACCAATGAGGGCATCAGTCCTTTCTCCAGATGTATGGCGGTGTTTCTTTTTTTTCTGCCAGCTTCTTCCCTTTGACGCAGGGCCTCATCCCTTTGCTTTGTTGATTCATCATTTTTGTCGAGTTCCTTAACTAAAATCATCTTCAAGTGGTTTAACGATGCCTCTAAATCTGCTTTTTCTGTTTCAGCATCCTCCCTTGCTCGCCTTTCAGATTCAAGCTCCAAAATAACCTCCTTAAGGCATGCCTCTTTTCTCACAATTGCATCTTCTTTCAAAAGGGCCGTGTCCCTTTGCCTCTTTAATTCATCATTTTCGTTGAGTTCCTTAATTAAAACCACCTTCCAGTGATTTAAACATGCCTCCAAATGGGCTTTTTCTGTTTCAGCATCCTTCCTTGCTTGTCTTTCTGATTGAAGCTCCAAAATAGTCTGCTTAAGGATTGTCTCTTTTCTCTTAAATGCATCTTCTTTCAAGTCTAGAGCATCATCTAATTGTTCAGCGATCGTTGCTTTTACTCTCCAAGCTTGTGAAATTTGATGGAGGGTGTCAATTCTTTGCCTGGCAAATTCTTTATCTGCAAGCATCTTCAAGTAGTCAACTGAAGTCTCTGCATCTGCCTTTGCCATTTCACCAGCCATCCTCACTTGCCGAGGTTCCGTATCCAAAATAGCCCCTTTAAAGTTTTGTGCAGAGGCTTCAAATGA